>WOGP01000068.1:0-34883 GCA_015342065.1 Leptinotarsa undecemlineata
CTTGAAAAATAAGATTAGTTGGCCCTGGAAATTGAGATTTATTCATGATATTTGGTGTCCTAATAGACTTTTTGAATATCTACCTAACAAAAAAAAAGCATTCCAATCGGTTAAAAAAAGTAAGTTTTATAAGGGTGCTTCCATCTTAAACGGGTCACACTGTGTATATATATATATATATATATATATATATATATATATAATTTCAAAGTTTCCAACCTGAATTCTCATTTTATCATTTATAGCAGCATAACATCTTTTTATTAGACTTCATGGTTATTGTACCTACCTCGGTTATAATTAGTACTTCAACATTTTATCTCTTTGAATAATTGAATAAGAGAAAGGGCGGAAAGTCAAGGTGATATTTTGAAAGTATGAAAATAACAAATATTCTTATTCTAAGGATTTATTGAGATGACTAGTACTGTTTTTATTAAATACAAATGTTTTCTATTTACAATTCTCATTTAATTTCAGAGCTCTGAAGAAGCAACCCAATGTGTTAGTTATACAATTTCCATTTTCAATTAATCTTATAGGTAGATTAACCTCGCTCAGTTTGTACAAAGCTTTAGTGCGTTATTAATTACATAACGTGTATTCAAATGACGCACCAGTGGTTCACGTATATATGCCCATAATTTATCAGCTAATCTATACAATATTCACCTGGTATCAACTGCTCGAGAATAAACATTTTGGATTTTTATGGGCGAACACTATTGTATTCTGAATAAGTGTAAAAGATGTAAGATTCATAAATGATAAGTTTCATATTGTGAATAACTATTTTCAGAATTTTCCAAAATTGAAAAAAATACTCTAGTTGCTTCTGAAATGAAGAAGCACATATATTGTGAAATAAATTGTGGTGTTATCCAGTGATTCATCTAAATTAAATCAAGTTTGTAAACTGTAAAGTCAGAAATGCAATCTTAAAGATATTACATTTTGAATAATTTTTACTACATATATTATAGTTTTAAGTTACAAAGTAAATAGCTTGCAAACCTGTTGAGAAAAGAAAGAAAAAGTTTACCAGATATTTATAATTCTTTAAAACAACGTTAATTATAAATTTTCAGAAGAGACATAAAAAACCATTTTATACTTGAAATATCACATTCATCTTAACCTTTCAGAATAACAATAGCGTTAAAAAACACAATCTATGAAGTACCTAATAAATATGCCATATTCATATTAATAAACTTAAATACTTAAGAAAAGATTGTGAATTCACGTAAATATTTGTACTTGCAGTCTGAAAGAATGAAATGAAATCATAAAAATGTGTCAAAAAAACCTTTGTTAACCAAAATATTACATTCATTATTAGTTTTTACAAAATGAGACAATTATTTTGAAGATTACTGAGAAATGAAGTTTCTCAAACAAGTGTATTCATATTTCCATCTATAAGTTGGTTGAAAGCTTAAAATTTAAGGATACTTCTCCGAAAAATAATTTGGTTAGTACTTTCATTAACCTTTAAAAACTGTTTCGGTGTGATGTGAATAATAATAATAATCAATTCAAATAGTTTCGAATGTTTCACTCTCGAAATTTGTTTATGAAACTTTGAAGTTTAAAAAAAACAATTGTGGATTATAAATACACTGACCCATTAATAACACTATCCAATATAATAATTATAAAATTTTCACAATGGCTTTAAAAATCAAATTATAATCGTGGATAAACAAATGTGGCCTAGAAAAACTGTCTAATTCATTGAGAAAAAAAGTGTAATATACTTGGTGATAAGATTAATGATACAGTTCAAGATAAAGCCTATAGGCACAGTTATTAATCATAGAAAAGAAAATAATATTCTGTGTTACCAATGTCAACACAAAAAATAAACGTTTGGCAACTATACTTCCAAATGAAAAAGAATAAAGTACAATCAGTTCAGAGAAATTATCTTGAGTCTATTCAAAGTTAATTTCTTTGCATAAAATGACTTGTTTCATAAATAGCTAACAAAAAATCGTACTAAAATCTGATTAAACTGTAAGAAATAACTTCCATGAAAATAACAACTACTTTGCTGCAATGGCGCAATGGACAAAAAATAAAACTTATATCTTATTTGATCCTAACTTAGCTAATTTAAAGGTACCTCGGGACAAGTACGAAAATGGGGCAAGTATATAAGTTGGTAATGAATTTTGTTCTTGAAGTAAAGAGCTGGATGAAATGTAGTGGCCGAGTTTAGAAATATATATCAACTCACACTCATCCGCCAGAGAGCTAACCCTACTAGCAATTCCTATGAAATGTAAAGTCACATGGTGTCTTATGTAAGGTTGAAGAGCATAAAAGTTGATAACTTATCGAATGTTTCTCCAATTTTGAAATTTCAAAATGGAAAATAATCGTTTGAAGTTGCTTTTTCTGCATAAGCCTCGATGACAATACAAGGTAAGTGTAAGCATTTTGCTGGACTTTACCGCACTAACCTTGAAGGAGCAAGTTAGCAAAACTTGAAAAACCTTTTTATCATAATGCTATTTTTCAAAGTTATGAATAAGGGATTCAGAGGTATCTTGAACAAGAATTAATATTAACCCAGCATTAGGACTGTTTTTTGTAGTCTTGTTGAAGTTTGCAAACTATACCATACACTTGCCCCAACTTGTCTTATATTATTGAACATAAAATTTACAATATCTGAATACTGATTATTTATGAAATCCCTTAGTTGTCTTCATTGTATAGTACACCTAACAAGACAAATACTTCGATTATTCAAAATCGAATCAACTATTTCAATTCTAATGCCACATACATAATTTTCAATCTAAATTCTGTATTTAATCATGAGAAAAACTTCCCTAATTTCTTGTACTTGACAAGTTCTATGGACAATAATTAAATCAATATCACAAAAACAACAATTATCAGATATCTGAATATCTGCATTTCAAAAAATTATCAGAGAATACACAAGACTGTCCTTGAATACTTACTAGACAGGAAATTTTTTGCCAAAAGATATCATTAATTTCTTCTGTTTATATTGTAATATGGACTAGATTTGTTCATTCTGGTTGCTCCAACAGCTGGCACAAGTTTCATTCTATGGATTGATCTGTAAATAAAAACAAACTTGAAAGTGTGAAAAAGACCCAATACTAACTGTAAGGCATCAGTGAAATGTATTTAAGTTTTTGAGTACCTCTAGATTTTTGAACAAGAAATAATTCTCATGTATTTGCCTCTTTGATTTATATAATTAAATGGTTCACAAAGTATATAGTCATTATTTTTTTCCGAGAAATTTGATGTGATTCTTTAAATTGAATAACTTTTTTATTTATGAACTGATTGAAATTAATTAGAACTCAATATTAGGTGAAGCTTACCATAATACATTAGTGAAAACATTACCAAAATTAGCCGAGCAGTTTTTGAGATCAGCACATATAAAAATGCTGAATAACTTTTCTGAAATAACTTACAAATACAAACAGCAGTGAGTTACACTCTTATTATATTGTTGTAAATTATCCCACACTCTTATTATATTGTTGTAAATTATCCCCTGAAAAAAAAATACGACGGCCGCCGATGGTCATCACTGATCAACTGACTTATCCAAGGTCACGATCTACCTCATTGGTGTTCTTAATCCCAGATTCGTGTCGCTATGAGAATAATCCCATAAGCTCCGAAAAGGGAATATAAGCACTACCAACAGGCAGAGGAGGTAGTTCAGCTAATAAGGCGATAGACATTTGAGTATTGATCTGAAGTTCAGTTAGAGTATTTTTGTGTTGTATTTTCAGCATAGTAGTTAAATAAAGTTAGGTTTAAATATTGGTCAATTTATTGTCAAACCCACGGGAAAAAACATAAAAATATGTATCTTCTTTACAGTATCTACAGGTTATTAGCAGAAGGGACGCAAAAAACTTACATAATTTAAACGTTTATAGATTTTCACAGTGAATAAATGCTTTGGACCTATTCAACCACTGAAATCACTCAAAGTGTATATTTCGTTTCCTTATTCTGGAAATATCTCTCATACACCAAGCACAATATCAAAATTCGTGTAATTCCTTAAATTTAAAAAGTTCGCTTTTATGCAAATGCTTTCAAGTATACTAATCGAAGATCAGAGGTATCAGAATTTGCTCACCAAAAGTTCGAAAGTTATGGATTTGTGAACATTTTATTAAACTTGGTGCACATTGATAGAAATATGAATCAAAACTGCTTTAATTTGTATAAGCTAATAAAGAGAAAACAATTGTAATTCGTGAACCATCAGCTACTTGCTGCTGAGGTAGCTGGTGCTGCTTACTGGAGCTGGCAACATGTTAGACTGTTTCATATTGAAAGAAAACAACAACTGAAGACTTACCTCTATGTAGTAGTACTGACTTGTTTTTCATATTTGACTGAAGGAGGTTCGTCTGTCAGTTCAGGTGGCATTTCAACATGGAACGAAATACCATATGGTCTTAGATGATATATAAGATACTCCAAAACATACATTTGATTTGGACTGACATAATGAAATGAAACAGCATTATCAGAACAGCAACCCATTCCCTGAAAAGTCATATGTTATGTACTCTTAGGTTTGGTTAGATTATTTTAGATGTGTTCTAGTGTCAATACTCAATTATGTAACTAATAAATAAGTAATTTTGGTGAACTTGAGTTTACTATGGAATTATTTATCATTTTATAAGAACTGAAGTAAAAATTAATTTAAGCTAAATGTCGTCAGTTGAAAGTGGTGCACGTGAAAATATTAGGAAAATGAAAACACAATTCAGAGGGATAAATTTGTCAGTCTTGTATGGCGTTTATAAATGTACTGATTATGACTGGAATCTTCCCTAAAAAATTCTGTACAAAAAACTGGGGCTGAAAAATAGAAAAAATTACAATTTTTTTGAAATTTCAACTCTATGCGCAAAAATCATAAATTCTTATTTGGCCTTCGTAAAATTCGTTCTTTATACCAAAAGCCTTTCAAAATCATTGTTTTTTCGTTAATATGTATTTATAATTAACTCTAAAAAAACTTAACATGTAAATTTCTTTTTGGGATGTTATTTGATACCTTACTGTCGGTGTTCGCTTCATTTGAAACACCATGTATTTTCCATGAAACTTCATATAAGGGATTTGTCAACGTTGCTCCAAGAGAAGATATGTTCAGTTCTGTTTAACACCCACCATATAGACAGATATCTACATTTTTACATGAATAGTGCAAAAACCAGTGTAGGATTCCTCTTTCAATTTTCAAAGATTACAAATGCCAAATAATCCCAATAAAAATCAATTAAATCACTGGCAGCTAGTCTGGCCGGGTTTAGGTCAATCTCTCATAATTTCGTAATTATTTCCATGAACGTAGAAGCTGATCCTTCTTAGTTTGTGCTAAACTTTATACCCACTTCAACGCTATGGCAATTTGATTTTTTAATTGTCAAGATGGAGAATTGCTGTTCGTTTGCCGTGCAAAAATGTTGGGCATTATTGAAAGTATGAAGTTTAAAGGAACTTTAAATGTTTTGAAATACACTGACTAATGTAGGCCATACATTTTTGTATTAAGGAATTCAAACAGTAGTTTTATTACTTCTCATGTGGTTTCGATCAGTGTTGGAATAGAGCCTTGCTAACAGAGGCAGAAGTGCAAAGGTTGATCTCCATGTAATATAAACCTTCAGTAAATTGTTTTATTCGTGAATTACCCCTATAAATAAATGAAAGTATTTTTTTGTCTATACAAATAATTCCTTTCCACAAAAATATAAAAATTGATTTAATACCACCTCAACTTATAGTACATATCAGTCTTACTTCATTTCCCTTCCAACACCTACTCTAGTCCTTCACAAAAGAATTCTATTATTTTCAGTAGCAAGAAGTTATTTAATTACCTTCCCATTAATTTATGGCGAATATATAATGAAAAGAAATTCAGAAAGTGAAAGAATTCCTTATTGGGAGGAACTATTATAGTATGGACGAATTCTACCAAGGTTCTATCAAGCAATTGGCATGTAGCTTTGTGTTAACAAGTTATTGAAATCAACACGAAACGGCTATCAATGTTCATTAAGTAGCATTATATTTTTACATTTACTCAATATTCATATATTCATGTACTTATATTTGTATATGTTCAGCTGGGCTTAATATTAGTCTGTCCATATACTCTGCTCTTGTCTCCAATCATTATTTTATAGTTTATATTTGTTAATTTGATGTCCCATATACACGTTTTACTTTACTACACTTTGCCAATAAGATGTTCAGATCTTGGGTAATAAAGTATATTTTGATTTGATTTATTTGACCCTCAAAGGTCACTTAAAACTATACGTTTTCAAATTATCTTTGATATAAAAAAAAGATAAAAACTCATGAGACAGTATATTTTAGATTACACATTCATTGAATACCGAAAATAAATATATGTCAGAAATGTTTTCAATATAATTTTTCCCGTCAAATTTGTGTCAATAAAATGGAAAGTTACAAAGTAACAAATGTCACAGTTTTATGAATGAGTAATAAAACCACCACTCCTATGTAGATCTAGGCTAAGGGGGATGATCTTATGTTTACCACTCCATTCATCAACTAATTTGTACAGCATTGATATTAAGAATGCATTTTATGAAAGCTGTGAATCAGCTCCTCCTGTGTTCTGTGTTTACTTTTCCAAGATTTTCATGAGCATCACTTTCAATTGATGGCATTAGGTTGAAACTCATTTTTTACTCCCCTACAATGAAAATCATACATTTTTGAGAGATATCAAATATCCCCTTAGAAATTCAACATGGGCTTGCGTATTATAGTAAAAAATGTAATTTTACCTCCTTGCTTTCATAATAAATATACTGCCAGTACCAAAAATTTTTTGAAACATGTCCTGGTATCAAGTGGTGTTCTGGTACAAACGGAAAAAATCTTCCTCTACCCAAGGAATCTCGTGTATCCCCAGCTGCAACATGCAAAGCTTCCATGCATTTACCCATCTCAACGTCTTCGGAATCATGACTATCTTTTGAACAGACTGTTGAATTTACCAAACCAATCTAAAATGTGAAATCTTATATATTGCCAACAACTCCTTCAGTTATGGTACATTTGTGAAATAACTCTTTCTTGAAAGTTCATAAGCTTTAAGAGAAAGACATTTAGCAAATCCATAGTCTAGACCTTATCATCAAAATCAGAAGAGTAAAGAAAATTATTACTTCAAATTTGTTATCTTAGAACTAAATTTTAAAAATTTATTTTTAGGAAACACGAAAAATAATTATATTTAACATATAGTTATTTGTTTAACTAGGCAGAGAAGTAACAGATTCACAGACACGGCTAGCATTTGAGGTAATGAAACTAGTCAAGGCAGTAAATCTGTTGTGTGAAACATATAATTTTTTTCGATTGCTTGTAAAGTGTATTTAAAAAATCGGAATGAAATTTAAATTCTTTATATAACGAATATGAATTATCATTTTTCAAATTAATTCTAATCGTATGTTATTATTATCACCAAACCCACAAGAGTTTACTGGTCATGGTTTCCGCAGAAGTTTTGTTACATTATATTAGTGGACCCTAGGGCAGATATAACCACTTTAAAAAGATATGGTGGTTGGAGATCAACAATAGCCGAAGGTTATATTTCATATGATGGAACACTTCTCCCAAAAAAATACCGTCATTTGTAGCAGTACTTAAAAAATAAATAAAAATAATTATACTATCATTACAAAGAACAGAACGGATTATCAAGTTAGTGGAGAATTGTTCACACATTACCATAAATATCCACACAAAATCATTAATATTATAGAAGTTCTGCGTTTTTACTTCATTGTAAAAATATACTTACAGTAACTTTACTTTGTAGTTAATTTATTAGAGTATTTTTTTGGTCGAGTACTTATGCAATGCAAGATTAAAAAAAATTTCAAAGCCCAGTCATGTTTAATGCCAATTGGATATAACATATTTTTTATACCACGAAGTGCCTTAATTCAGTTACTGCCATGTAAATATTTCAACATGAAGTATTACCTTTTTTTAATACACTGATTCGTTACTTGACAATAATTTATAACTCTATAAATAGTAATTATAAAACAATTTTCACATTATGACTTGTTCTAGTTTCATTGAAGAAGTTACTGTATAGTGAAACACATATTGAATAAAGTTTGTAATGTGAAAATTGTTCAACATAGATGAACTATACCTATACTATTTGGGATTTTATAAGTATGAAGTATACAATCTTTATATCACAGCAGATGAATGATTTTTCATTAAGTAACGTCAATTCCAAATATTACCTCAGCAAATCTTCTTAAAGCCTCTGTACTCAAAACATATCCTGCTCCACCACTCATGTATCCTTGTTTCACATAGGGTTTGAATTTACACCCAAAATATACAGGATCACTGGGTTTGTGAGGTAATAACATATACCTTAGGTTTTCCAATATCATATAACTGAAAATGAAAGCATACGAAAGTTTTCAGTTCCCTCTTAGATTTGATAATTAAGTTCACATATTTATTTTTATTCTGCTTTGGTGGAACACATACATACATACACAAACACGCACGTACGCGCGCGAGATCATTATCAGAAATATTAAAAATATTATCGACAAACATAATAATACTAAAAATAAAACTAAAAATGAGATACAATATAGTGCAGTTCAAAAAATAAATAGGAGAGAAATCATACTGTCAAATACATTTCTATTCTTATTTATATATGATATGCTAATGTATAGACTGAATAAAAAACAAAAACATTTATCTAACTTTCTGAGAGTAACCCTCAGTAGACTTCAGCAAATCTTTCAACTGAAAACTGTCCAAACATCAGTTATCTACCACCCGCTTCATTCAAATATGAATCGAGCTCACTCGTGACTCATTATTTTACGGAATCCAAAGTACTATGAAATTGGCAACCTAAGTAAACCACTGTCCTTGATAAAAAACTCACCTGGAACGCTCACTTGGAAAAAGTTTTACACAAAGCCAGACTGTCTCTATGGACATGTCGAAGGACTTGTGGTAAAACTTGGGGTTTAGGTCCCAAACAAATCCGCTGGATTTATGTGATGATTGTCAGATGATGATCACTTATGGTGCAATTGCCTGGTGGACGAAGGCTTTACAGAAAACGGCCCAAGCAAAGCTCTCTGGCTTACAGAGACAGGCTTGTCTGGCTAACAGTGGTGCCATCAGTACTACACCATCAGCGGCCATGGAGATCCTTATATATCTACCTCATCTCCACATTTTTCTGGAGAGAGAGCCTAGATGGACTGCATACAGATCTCTGCACATTGCCAATTGCACAAATCAATTTAATTCAAAGTACAACAGACTGTTGATTAACACTGGAAGTTACTGACACTGGAAATGACCTCTGATTTTATGCCTCCAACTGTCAACTACGAACTGCCTTATAAAGTACTTTTCCCGAGTAGAGAGGACTGGATCCTCCGGGAGAAGGAAATATCAAGAGCAGATAGTTGTTGGTTCACAGATGGATCAAAAACACCTTCCGGTTCTGGTGCAGGTGTTTTTAATCGCAGAACCAGGACAGATATATCTACCTGCCTTGGAACTTATGCGACTGTATTTCAAGCGGAAATTTACGGAAATTGTGTGCGGAGAGATTGGATATATCTAACCTCACACACAAGTCTATACAAATATTCTCGGACAGTCAAGCGGCGTTGGTAGCTCTTGGTTCCTTCCGAGCAACGTCTAAATCGGTAGCAAATTGCCAAAAACGACTCTCCTCGATAGGAAGACTTAATAGATTGTCAATGGTCTGGATTCCTGGCCAAACTGGCCTGAAAGGCAATAAAGCTGCTGACTCCTTTGCAAAGGAAGATGCTGCAAGCAGCTTCTTCAGACCAGAACCTGTCATTGGCATTGCTATAGGCTTTGCCAAGCAAACACTCAGCACCTGGATGACAAGAAGATTTATGGACTTCTGGCAGAATCTTCCAGGATTGCTCACTCCAAGGCGTTTATTCGCCCTTCGAAGCTTGATACCAAACAATTGTTGGACTACAGTAGGGATGAATTACGATGTCTAACAGACCTTCTTACAGGTCAGTCATTTGAATCATCATATGTAGAGACTTGGACTGTCGGAACACAGTGTGTGTTGCCTCTGTTTGGAAAATGATGAAACAGCAGAGCATATACTTTGTGCCTGTCCTGCTGGGGACCGATTCAGGTTCTTAGGGTTCGGCAGAGCCGTACTCTTACCATCTGACCTGAAAGACCACTCACCATACAAACTAATCGAGTTCGTTAAGAAGCTGGGTTTATTTGGCAAACTGTGAATAGGTGTGAGCCTCAATAAATCCTTGCGGGTTGCGGTGGAGATTCGAATAGACCCCCTCACTTTGGACCTAGCCTAACCTAAACCAAAATAAAGGTATTGTTACAAAAAAGAGTTTCACAGCTAAGAGCGTAGAATTTCTTCAGGAATTTCTATAAAGTTTTCCAAATCAACTGCAATTTGTCCAGTGGTGTAATAAACGATTCAATTGTTCGTTACTGAGACTTTGGACCTAACAGGAAACATTCATACCACTGAGTAGCAGACGAAACATTTGGTACTTCAGGCTCTATCAGTCCACGACCTACTAGCTCGGATTTTGTCCTCTTTAATCAAGTTTTTCAGTAAATATTGGCCAAATTATCAAAAAATAAAAGGCTTTTGAAAAAGTATTTTCGGACCTCTTATAAACAGTGCTATTAAAACAGATAAACTATGTACGATTTTTTAAAATACTAGTAAAGATTTCTCTTTATATTATAAATATTCTGGGCTATTCAAATGCTTTTTATTCTTCAATTAAAAAAAACACGTCTTAGTATATTGTTTTTGTTATCTGGGAGAGAAAATAGTAATTTTTTTTATTTCACATCTCAAATACTCACGTATCATCATCTGCCTTCAAAAACCAGTCAGCTTTATCATAGTAGTGTTTGTAAACGTGTTTGAATGCCTCTTTTGTTTTCAGCCACAGGTTATTACGGCCTTCACCAACCGGTAATGCCACTGATGGTAGAGAATCATCTGGAAATTAAAATGTAGTATAGATTTTCAAAAGAGTTTGTCAAAACTGGATAGTCAAATTTGCAAAATGATGTTATTTGGATACAAGTATTAATTAATTTTTTTTAAGCTCACAACTGTTAGACCAGTTCTGAGAAATCATTATCTGATATTTTATTGCCGTTTTCAGTTTCATGCCTACCAGCTTCTCATAACAACAATAATAATTATATTGTTACGAAAAGCACGGATTCTAAAAAAAAAAACAAGAAAAGATACAAAAAAAAACAAGAAATAAAAAGAGCACAGAATATAGCTGATACAAATTTTAGTAAAAAAGTGATGGCTCAATGAATTTTCCAGAATGAAATAACTGAAAAATCAAACAATGGTGTTTGATTTGTGATTGAATTGGCTGATACTTGATGAAAACCCATAAGTAACTTTGTGAGACTTTCACTGAACAGTTTACAAAACCGTAACGCGCGTTACACTATACAATACCTTAATCAGGCGTGTTCAAACAGACTAATTTCTACCTAACTAGTAATGTTACATTGTCCCTACTATAAACATGAAATGTTTCTTGAGATTAATGTTGTTACTATTATTATCATTATTAAGTAATATCAATTTGATGCTAAATGCGTTGTTGGACAACATATATGTGGCATATATGTTGTCCAACAATGCATTTAGCCAAGGTAGTGTAGAGATACGCAACATATGAAAACCTATAATCAAGCGGAACACGACCAACGGAAAGAGGGATAGGTGAAAGCACTCGAATGACCTATAAATAGTCAGATCTCGGAGGAACAAGTCTAGTTATCGCCCGAAGACAATTTTAGATACTAACTATCGAAACGTCTTCAAATAACTTGTCTTGGAATCTTTTGATTTTTCATTTCTTGTTCAATTTTTAATTTTTTGATTGTTGCTTGATTTTATTTCATTGTAATTTCAGTTTTTTTTGCTCATAAAATTGTTATTTTTTTCAGCTAATCTTTTTAATTTTTTATAGATTCTTTCAGAGATTTCAACTCGATTTATATCATATTAGACAATGGAAGCCCAAACTAATGAAATGATATCCAACATGTTATCATTATTGACAGCAATTTGTTTGATAAAACTCAATTCTTTCTGACATTGGAATATTCAATACTCTGTGAAAAATACTATTGAATGCTGCTACTTTATAGGGATGTGTCGAGGAATTATGAATGACAATATCTGTATAACATATTGCGGAAAATTGCAAAAATAATAGTCTAGAATAACCAAGAAATCATAATTTTCAATATTTCTGAAATAGTACTACAGCAAGTAAGGCCATGAATGTAAAATGATACCCTAATTAGGATTGTTTCTCACTGTTAGATTTTCAATATCAACTTGTATTAATTGAAGAAAAAAACTGAAACTAGCACAGATATTTATATGTTTATTCTAAGATGCTGCACATATATATTATCACTTGTAAAACACTCAAATAACTTAATAAATCAATCTACCTAACCAATTTCTCTGTATCATTGATGAATAATCCATTCAATGTGAAATTATCAGATTGTTATCCTTTAGTTCATATTAAAATTTCAAACATTAAATTAGAATTATATTTATTTTTAAAATGTCCATAATTAGATATAATATACAGAATATAATATACAGATATACAGAAACTATATATAATTTTCAAAGGTGTGATTTCTTACAGATTTCGTATAAATCAGAGATATTGACTGGACCGCATTGTTTGAAATAGAAAATGTTAATGACGCGGTAAATTTTTTCTATAGTAAAATATATGACGTTCTCAATGAATTAGTACCTCGAGTGAAAAATAAAAAAAAAGTTTCCTGTTTGGTTTACCTATGAATTAAAAAAATTTTTTGAAACGGAAATATGAACTAAGAAAGTTGAAAAACCTATCCAACTACTCTATGCAGCTATATGTTGAGAAGAGACGGACATTTAAAAAAGCTAATTGATACGTGCTATAAAGAATACATAAAAATTATAGAAAATGTCATTAATAACGATTCAAAAAACTTCTGGTCATATACGAAAAGCAACAAAAAACTAATAATTCTTTCCTCATACTCAAGCTACAGGGCTCCCGAGTGAAAGAAAGTGAGTCTACACATTCTTTTGGCAAATATTTTCAATCTGTCTACAATAATGACCAGGCGACTTCCAGCATCAACTTTGCAGGTTATGTTGAAACCCGTTTCACAATCGATGAAGTAACCGACAGCGATTTCTTTGAAGCTTTAGAGAAACTTAAGTCAAAAAAATCTGCAGGAAATGATAAAATACCTTCATATATTATTGAAGGATGTGAAGTATGGCTGAAGCAATCTCTTCTTTATATCTATAATTCATCAATAAAATCAAATAAGTTTCCAGACTTATGGAAGGAAGCATTAGTGACACCTATCCATATGTCTGGCAGGGTTTCTGATTTCGAAAACTATAGGCCACTAGATGTGATGTGTGCTACTGCGAAACTGTTTGAACATATCATATATATGAAAGTGTTAAAGGGTTTTGGCGAAAACATTTATGATGAAAACCACGGATTTGTTCCATAAAAATCGACGTCAACAAATTTACTAACATTCACTCATCATGTCCTCAACCACCAAGATAACAATAAACAGGTTGATGTTATCAATACAAATTTTCAGAAAGCATTCGATAAAGTTAATCATGATATAATACTGGAAAAGTTACATAGAAATGGCGCTGATATCCAAGCACTCAAATTGCTCGCATCGTATTTAAATAACCGTCACTTCAGAGTCAAATATGAAGGTAATTGTAAATGGAAATTTCGCGCAAACTTTGGAGTTCCTCAAGGATCAATCTTGGGTCCATTAATTTTTCTTATATTCCTTATTGATCTAACTCATAATATGAAGTACTCTGAGTTTCTGTTATTCGCCGATGACCTTAAATTTTATAGACACATCGAACATCTACAAGATTATGTCAAACTACAAGAGGACATCAATAGTGTTTATCGATGGAGTGTGAAAAATGATCTGTCGTTCAATATATCCAAATGTTCTGTTCTGTCTTGTACCCGAAAACTAAATAAGACACTATACAATTACTTAATGAATGGTATTGAATTATCCAGGGTAGAGTCTGTCAAAGATTTAGATTACTATAACTCCACACTGTCATACAAACCTCATTTGGATTACATAGCATCTCAGGCACTAAGAATCATGGGATTTGTAATTAGACAAAGTGCACATTTCAATGATATAAAAGTGATTACTACACTTTATAATAATTTGGTCAGACCTAAACTTGAATAAGGGGCTGCAGTATGGCATCCTTCCTATATTGTTCATAAAAATAGATTAGAAAAAATTCAAAACAGATTTCTGAGATTTTTATGTTACAAGAAATATTTAGAATATCCGGATTATAATACAATTAGAACAGTAGCACTACGAAATGAATTTAAAGTACCCAGTCTAGAAAATAGAAGACAGGCGAGGATAGTGTTAATGTGTTATAAAATATATAAAAAAAATATATAACTGTCCAAATCTCAAATCTTTACTAAAAGAGAGAATTACCAAAAGAACAAGACACATTCAATTCTTTGATGTACCATATGTATCAACAAATAACTGTTCACCTATCATTTCAATGATTAAAATAACAAACAACTTCCTGTTAATGTCAGATATCAACTTTGTTCTCCCTCCCAAACAAGTTTATAGTGGTGTAAAAAAATAATTGTCAAGTTTAGAATAACTATGTTTCTTCCTTCCATTCGACTTTATGTAGTAACTATTCGTAGATACAATGTAACTGTATTTACGTATAAATATTAGAATTCTATTTATGATTAAGACTGTATTGACATTTTTATAAAAATAATTATTTTCATGTAATAAGGTTTTTACCTGTTTGAAAATAATAAATAAAATGGCGGAACTTTTAATAATTGCCTGAATACATTAACATTTAACTACATAATATGAGGTAATAAGCATGAGGTAGGTTCAGAAGATGCTCAAAATGGTTAGTTCTTAACATATGAACAGCCTATCCGATATTCAGTTTTGTACACCTTTTGATTTAACCAGCACCATAAAAAAAGGCCAAAGGTGTCAAATCTGGCGAGCGGGCTGGCCATTCTGTAGGACCTTGACGGCATATCCAACGACCGGGAAAAGTAGTATCCAAATAGTTTCTTACTAGTCTGAAGTAATGTAGTGGTGCTCCATCTTGTTGGAATACAATATCAATATCGAATTCATTAGGATTCGCTTCGACTATTTCAGTGTTTCCAGCATATTCAAATACAGTTCCCCTGTTAAATTTTGATCAATAAGTAGAGGTCCTACAATGTGGTTTCCCAATATTCCTGCCCAAACGTTAATTTTTTTTAGATATTGGGTATGTGTTTCCCGGAAAACGTGAGGGTTTGTGTCACCCCAATAACGGCAATTTTGTCTGTGAACATTGCCGTTAAAAAAAATACATTCGTCACTAAAACAAATATTGTGGAGATAGGTAGGATGCCTTGCAATGGTTTCCTTTATGATTTCGCAAAATTCTGTTCTTCTATCAGGGTCATCTTCAGATAATTGGTGTACCACTTTAATTTTGTGTGGATGATACCTATTCCTCTTCAAAAGTATCCACACACTAGAAGGAGACACCTCACAAATATTCGCGACGGAATAAGTAGACTGTTCAGGATTTACTACGATTTCACCAATTATTTGCATTTGTTGTTCTTCCGGAATGGACGAATGACCTGGGGGCTTTTTATTATGTACACTACCAGTAGTTGTGAATTTAGATACAAGTTCTCTCAAATATTTTCTACAGATAGGACGATTCGGAAAACGTTCATTGAAAATTCTTTCGGTCACGTGAAAGTCACGCGTCGCACCGTAAATAAAAATCGCTTCCATTTTTTCTTCCAATGCACGCGAATTGACCATTTTAGAGATTGTTGACGTGGTACCTTTCTACTAGTGAAACCGAAAACTAAATGAGAATATTCTAACTGAACAATAGTGTTCATTGTCGTACTGACATTTTTTGTTGTTTTTATCGGGTTGTTGGAATTGCTATATAGCAGATAAAGAGGAATATTTATAGAAATATCGATATTAATGTGTTTGTTTTCAGGAAATTATTAAATGTCCGCCATTTTGTAGTAGGTGAAGAATTTTTTTTTCCCAAATGGCGCCCGGTCGCCATCTTGAAAGTTTCATCTGTCAATTTCACTTCAAAATAAATTATTCATGCATTCATTTCATTATCCCAAATTTAAAATGTTTGAGTTGACCTATTCAAAAAATAAAAGGGGGCATTAAGGAAATGTACTGTATGTATTGATAAAAGTACATTCTGTTTCATTTTGTGCACCATTGCTATATTAATAATTTTTCTGAACTTTAATTTTTTTTGTATAACGACTGAAACATTCATATATTTATATGATACTCATTTTAACCACTCTCATCTAGTTCAATATATATTCCTTGTCAATTTGTACTACTGAAATTCTTGTTTTGAAGATGAAATCATTTTTATTTTAAACAAATGGTGAAGTAAAACGAAATGGAGAATTTTTGTGTATCTTTTCGAAAGTATAAGCATTGGGAAGACTTTTTTGGGTGTTACTTCATTATTTACCTTCCTTGACATTTACAAATTCTTGTGTGCTTTATAATTCTTCATGACAAATTAATCTTATTATTATTTCTTGTCAACAATAATGATTTCCCACATATAGTCAGTGGGCATACTTGAAGACTGGCTATAAATCAAATCATCTAAAAGAACAATTTATTCAGGACGGTCTCAACTCCCTACACTGTAGGTTAATGCACTGACACCTATCTGAAAACAACTACTTCCCTGTCTAATTCCACAAAGGGCCTTGGATTATATCTGACAGGTATCCGTTCAGGATTCTTTACTGAAGTTACTCCTGCATATGCTGTTGGCGATACAACTGCCGCAATAGATTTTTAATTATTGGGACACACTTGCAGACAGGTTTCGGGCTGTTTGGCTACTCGTCAGTGCAAGGTAGTGTCTAATAACATTGAATTTAGGTCGATGATGGCCACTATCTTGCACTGATGAGTGGCTATTGAGCCCGAAACCGGTCTGCAAGTGTGCCCGTTCCAAAATTGAAGGTTGACTCTTTCAGTTGTTTTGCCAATTACATATGCAGGAAATTTTCTGTGAAGATTCCTGCATTGACGCCTGTCGGATATAATCCAACGCCCTTCGTGGTATTAGCTAGGAGAGAAGTTGTTTTCTGATAGGCGTCAGTCCATTCAACCTACTGTGTAGGTATATTCGAGACTGGTTTGAACATTTAAAGTTCATTTCTTTAGATTTGTTTACTGCCAGTCTTCAAGCATAGCCCACTGACTAATAAGATAGCTGTTTTTTTTAATATGAAAATGCAGTGGCTGATTTTTTTTATATAGAAATATTCAGAATACCTTTCCAGTCAATTGGCAAAATGAAATTAGAATCGTCAGCATAACCTACACATAACACATGTACTCATTTCTATAAATGTTTCTGATACATACTCACATTCATTCAGCTATAATTAGATACAGGGATATAGACTTTACATTTTTTATTTCTTTTTTCTCTCTACAATTTTATATACTTCTCACATTTAATTAAGATACCTACCCTGTTGAACATTAAAATTGGAAAAACAAATAGATCTTTTTCTTATATCAAAGTTTTTTAATCTAGAAAGCCACACAGTATGTTTCAAACAGTCATTTTGAAAAACAGTTCAAATTTCCTATTTCTCTTACAATCCTTCACCGTTTGTCTTGCATGTGCATATCTCCCCTATCATAAAATTCTATCTTTAACCATTCAAAAAACTGACTCTTGTTAGATACATAAGTTTTAAGCAGAAAAACGTACAAAATCTAACTAACTTAGTATGTAGTTCCTCTAAAACTTTTTACAGGAAACACCCCCCTTATGTATGGTTGTGCCGGCGGTCACACCGAAGTAGTTAAATTCCTTCTTGAGAACGGCGCCAATGTTGAAGACCACAACGAGAATGGCCACACCCCTCTTATGGAAGCTGCTAGCGCAGGTCACGTTGGACTTGCCAAGATTCTTCTTAATCACGGAGCAGGGATCAACACCCATTCAAATGAGTTCAAAGAATCTGCCCTCACGCTGGCCTGCTACAAAGGTCATCTGGATATGGTGAGATTTCTGCTCGAAGCTGGAGCTGACCAAGAACACAAGACCGACGAAATGCATACCGCCTTGATGGAAGCTTCCATGGATGGTCATGTGGAGGTAATTTTTTATTTTTTGTATTGTAATAGCAAACCTTTCCATATTCGAATTTATTCAGAATCTAACTTACAATTTTCATAAATTGGTACTAAATAAAAAATGTTCTGGGGTATTCAATGCAAAAACTTTATATAAGGCATTCAATTGTTATTGTTTTCACATTGAAGAAGAAAAATTAAGAACAAGGATAAAGGCATGGTTCAACTCAAAAGTCAAATGTAATCACATACAAAAAAATATAATCATAGAAGATTAAAACTATTCAATACAAAGAAAAACTCAAAGAAGCAAAATTATACTATAATAATGATATATAATAAATAATGCATTATAAGATAGTTAGAAGATAATCAATGAAACCGAAAACAAAAAAACAACGTAAGATTTATAATCACTTTGATGATTTTTTTTATGAATGTTGGAGCCACTAAACCGAACATGGAAAATATAAAATGGAAATGTTTATGGTTATCTACTCTATAGGTATAGATGATATCTGAAAAACTGTAAAAGAAGTTGGCGATTCAAAATGTTATCCATTATCACACATAACAGATACTTCGTTATAAGCCGCTAGTCCATGCTGAATTTTTAGGGACTCATTTGACAACTCTAATAAATGTATACATGTCATAGTACTGAAGAAAAAATGAGTTTCAGTCTAATGCCATCAGTTGAAAGTGGTACACCTGAAAACCTTGGAAAAGTGAAAACACAACTTGGGAGAATGAACTTGACAGCTTTTATAAATTTAGATACTAATCATGATCGGAGTACCATGAACCCACTTCATATTTTTATAAACCTATATATGAACGTTATAAATTCCTCTATGGTGCATGAGATAGTAAAGTAAGATCAACCCTTTATTCTAGGCTTATATAAGGCTGGTGATTTTTTATCTATTGAATTTGGGCATTTTATTAATTTTCCATATGTATTTTCCACTAGAGTGAACATTTATTTATGTGTTTGATAGGTCTTTCATTTCTGTATTCAAAAGTTTTTTATTTTTGAAAAGCAAGCAAGCCACCCTGCGTAATCAGCAGGGTATATATAGGTGTATATTTATATTTGTGTGCTCTCAACAAAATTCCTGCTAAAGAATAATAAGTTAATTTGTTTTTAGTTTTCAGAACATTGATTTGAATTAATTTTTTTAAATGATTATCTTAAAGGTGGCAAGGCTTCTCCTAGATTCCGGAGCACAAGTCAACATGCCAACCGATAGCTTCGAGTCGCCTCTCACCCTTGCAGCGTGTGGTGGTCATGTAGATTTAGCAATGCTACTGATTGAGCGTGGAGCCAATATCGAAGAAGTTAATGATGAGGGATACACACCACTCATGGAAGCTGCTAGGGAGGGACATGAAGAAATGGTTCATCTCTTATTGGGACAGGGTACGTGATTTTTGGGATTCCTTATTAGTGAGAAAAGGGTTTGTTTCAACTTATTTTTCCTGAATAGCTGTAAAAGTATTTTCCAACTGAACATAACTCTATTTATTTCTAATGTGATCAAATAAATCATAACTTTTTTCCCCACCAATGCAAGATTCTGTGTAATTGAATAGACTATTTGGAGCATTGGTTGATGCACTTGTCCCATCAGGCATTGTCTATCATAGAGTGTTAGTCCAAAGAAAATCGAAAAATTTTCTTGTTTTAACCTACATAACCTCAGTTCATGAAGTCGATGTTCATTATCATTTTGAAGGTTCTTGAAACGGTGGAGGAAGTTGCAGTTATTAACTCATCATTGTCCAGTTTCAACCAATACTTTTGCAACTAGTCAGAAATGAATTGTTTTTCATTTAGAATGTTATTTCAATGTGTCAGTTAATACAGTGTGTCTGAATTTTAATCTGTATATGGATGCTCTTATATATGCATTCTAAACACAAATGTTGTTTTGAGTATGTTTCAAATCAAAAAGTATAAATATTATATTTGGCTTGAAATTGAGCAATAATACAAATTAATAAACCTTTGATATCAACACCTTAACAAGCACAAGAAAATCAATACTAATTAAATTATTTAAAAATTGTGATCCTTTTTTCGATCATATACATATAGATGAATTGTATTGTTATTTTTGAAACCAATTGATATTTTTTCATCTGAATGTTTTTTGGAAAAAGTATATAAAACAACTTAGTTTTTCAACATAACTTTCGAGTTTATTACAGTGAAGCTAAAAAATAAACAGCTAAATGCTTGTTATGAAGTCAACGTTTTTAGAGAGACAAAAAAAATTGATGTATAACTTACTGAACAAATAGTTTTCTAAGTTAAGTTGTCCATAGTTCATTTATAAGATCAATCCATTTTCTAAAAAATGACATACTGTATTTGATACTGACTAATAATAATCCAATTTTAATAATTTGTTCCACTAACTATACTTTTGGGTGCTTTCACTTTTATTCATTGATACTTTCGCTGCGAAGATGAAAATTAGTAATATTAATTGATAAATTGATGTTTGAAGTTATTTTTAATATGGTACCAATAATTGTTTCTCTTTTGAATATTTCAGGTAACTATATCAATGAAATATTTTAAAAAAGCAGTTTACAAAAATTAAAACTACCAGTGTGCTGTCAGAGTTATGCGGTATGCAGACATAAATAAAAATAAAATTGGCTCTCTTATTCTCTAGACACGTGCTTTTACCAACTAAGCAATACAAACCATCATGCAGAATGACGGCCAGATCCCGGTCGGGTCACATTTTCTCAATTCAGTTTTTCTTTCCTTTAAGTCTGCATACTGCAAATCCAATCTTTCGTATTATATATATTACAGACATTAATTTCTTTTGTATTCGGTTTATTTCATGCATTCAACAACAAATTGGTATTTTGATATTTGGTATAGATACGCCTGAAGAAGCTATTGTATAGCGAAACTCATGTTGCGTTTTTGTAAAACTCTTTAGTGAAAATCTCACAATGAAGTGTTTCTTAAATATAGCTTTCATTGCCCTCTATAACTTTGATTAGTGAATTTTTTTCCTATCTTGAATAAGGAAGCAAATATCGTCCACCCACACATCATTGATACATTCTGTATATTATTTTCCATTTACTTATTTGAGGAAAAATGTATTTTATATACTTTGTACTGTCTGAACTAATATGTATTTTTAATTGAATAATTTTTAGATTCAAACAAAGACAAATAATTTGTCATATTTTAAAGAAAACCTTGCATTAAAAAAACTAATATTTTTATCAATGCATCGCAGCGAAGGTGTTGATTTGATTAACTGATAGTAATTTCAAAGTATTCAAATGTTCGAAAATTATTATTAAATCTTGCAAATATCTTCATTCAAGTGAAAAACACTCAAATAATTTGAAAACTTTGTAGTTACAACATAAACCTTCCCGCTCATCTTTAAAATGGGATAGGTACTTTCTGTACCATTTCTTTCAGTCCAAGTAAAGGGGTTTAACCTCACTATTTTTTCAAATGTTCTGGGATTTTGTCTTTTGAAAATGATAAAAATTATTGAATGATAGATACACAAATATTTTTTATAAAAATTAAAATGACAATGGTTATTTTTTTCATTCAAAGTAAAAAATTTTCATCATTTCTCAAAATGATACAATTGTAAATTGAAATTGTTTACAATTCCCAAGAATTTTGAAAACTTTATTAAAACCTCAGAAACTTTAGTTTATTATGAAAAGTTTTCAATGTGAAGTTTGTCAATCATGACAAAGAAATTGTTCTTTTGGGGCTCTTGAACTTAATTCAAAATATTTTTATTATCACTTCTCAGCAAGCAAAACTTCACTCGGACCGTTTGAAAAAATTGTGGGATTTCTAGAGATTTTGTACTCTCGGAGTTGGTCTATATGGGATTTTCTCACCCCTGAGAGTGACAGCGATAATTTTTTGAAACATTTTGCAAGCTTTTCTATATTTTAGTTCAAGAAGGGGCATATTTTACGTCCCACGTCACCACCAAATGGAAGGATTGATTTATTGTTAGTCATCGCATAACTTCAACAAATATTTATTTTTAGGTTACGTTAATGAATTGATATTTTCACTTTCAGGGGAGAGAAAACCCCAACATATGCGGATTGAACGTAAGTTCCATTAGTAAAAACCATTGAAACGTTTTTTATTAATTTTTATTTGATTTATTTATTTACATTGAATATTTAAAATATTTATGTGTAGTTCTGAACTTCAGCTGTTTTTTATAAAATGGCATTTTTTTAGTTGGTTGAAATTTTTAAACTGAATATCTAAATGACGGTTTGATCACTAGTAAATATTCTGAAGTAATCAGAAAATTTACTTGTACTGTGTTTTGAATTCATTTTTATTACGACAGTCATTATGAAATGGATATTCTGTATATAAATTGAAACATTTTAAATTGATGTTTTATTGCTGGAACTCTTGGGAAATATTTGATAAGCAATTGTTCTTCATTATTGAAATGTTTTAATTCAGTGTTTGAAATCCGAAATATCGTTCTATGATCTTAATCAGATGCTTAACATTCTCAAATACAAACAAAAATTGAAAAAAATCCAATGTTACTGACTCCGGGTATACATGACATAATGTTTCTGATCATGAAGAACAGTTGCTTACTTTTTTTTGTGTACTTTTTTTCAAAGTTGCATGTACAGATTTGTTTGACGATTTCATTAGCTGAACTATTTCTTGGAATTTTTTTTTGAAAAAGTCTAATTTGAGACTTTTCAAAGACATTTTTTTCTTCCACTATATTTATTAGATTTTGCCAATTGGCTAAAAGCCAGTTCATTGAATTAAATAATACTGAATAAAAAATTCAAATGTTTAAACTGGAGCTAGATAATCTAAATCCTCTCAAACAAACATGAATCATGAGAATTTATTTTTAGATCTAAAAATATCGTCTGGTAATACTTAATTAGCTCAGCCCAATTTTCAAGTTTACCTGTGTGTTGTGGACTATAAATAGATTTTGTATTCGATAACTCTATGAAAATGTTCAGCTATTCCCTATGAGAACAGAAATTAACCAACAAGAAATAATCTCTGAAACAAATGTATTAGAATATTACATTCTTCTTTTTTATGTTTTCATTCACATGATATATTCTGCAATACTTTATTTTTAGTCAAGAATTAAAGTTGTTTGTCATAAACTTGGTTTATATTTTTCAAAATATATTTTCAGTTTATTATTATTATGTGCATGTTAGTGATCGAATAAATGGAGTTATATATTTGATTTATACACAAATTTTGGGTATATCCATCAAAACCATCAAATTTAACCAAATATTTATGAATCAAATTCAAAAAATTAAAGATTTTGATGAGGTTTAAACGAAGTGAATGTATTTATTTATTGTTGTTTTCAATAAATAAAATTTTAATTGTGGCAGTAATGTTATTCATTACGAATAATTAGATAACCAGCAATTCATGAATGAATACTGATTTTGAAGTCAAGGGCTTTTTTTTAGAGAAAACTAACAAATCTGTTTTATCTCACAATATTTTTAAATCAGAGTAATATCAAAGAACAGATTCATATTTGACAGTGTCATTTTGAAGTTATAATGACAGATCATAAATCTTGGAAAAAGAAAAGTGTCAAACCAATTCAAAGCACAACACACATTCTGTATGAAATATTCCAGAATTGGTGGAGTAAGAAACATGAAAGGTTTTTATGGACATATTCATTTGTTTGTACCATTTTTATTTCTGTATTTGATTTCTATAAATGATTTTCATTTCTTCCATACTGGAATTTCAGGAGCCAATATCAACGCCCAAACTGATGAGACCCAAGAGACAGCTTTAACTCTAGCTTGTTGCGGAGGTTTCACAGAAGTAGCAGACATACTTCTCAAAGGAGGTGCAGATATCGAACTTGGTGCTTCTACTCCCCTCATGGAAGCAGCTCAAGAGGGTCATTTAGATCTTGTAAGATTTTTACTTGAAAATGGCGCCAATGTACATGCCCAAACCCAAACAGGAGATACAGCTCTAACCTATGCTTGTGAAAATGGACATACGGATGTAGCAGATCTACTTTTACAATATGGCGCTGATTTAGAGCATGAGTCAGAAGGTGGTAGGACACCACTGATGAAAGCTTGCAGGGCTGGTCATATGTGCACAGTGCAGTTCCTCATTTCAAAAGGGGCAAATGTTAGGTAGGTTCATATTAATTTTTAATTCAATCATTCTTTTATATAGCCACATATGTTAGTGTGGTAATTTGAATATTTGCTAAATTTATGATTAAAAAATCTTTGGAAATCTTTCTTTTATATAGTCACATATGTTAGTGTGATAATTTAAATATTTGCTGAATTTATGATTGAAAAATCTTTGGAAATATTTTTTTATATAGCCACAGATGTTAGTGTGGTAATTTGAATATTTACTGAATTTATGATTAAAAAATCTTTGGAAAAATTTAGTTATTATATAAATTTGGGATCAGAGGGATATGAAAAACGTTTTAGCTTCTTGTAACTGTAATTTATTAGGTACATCTCAAAATATTTGTAGGTTGAGAAGTTGGTTACATTCATTGAAATCCATAAAACTACATTATATTTATTGAATATTTTTATCCGAGTTATGATAGATCAAACATTGTGTTGAATTTCAATGGATTTTTTATATGTAACTAAATAAATAATATTGAATGAGTGTAAATAATTTCACTTATCTTTACACCATTGGGTTATAAAAATTTACATGTCTTTTTTAAATTTTGAATAAAAAAATCATTGAATTTTCATATTTTTAATTACCCAAACACAACTTCCCAAACAGTATTCTAAATTAAGAATGTCCGTATCATTCAATATAGTGACAAATTCATTCAATTTATTTAAAATATATTGGTCACAGCTCAATATTAAAAAACAACATATATGTGTGTCACATCGAGTTTCTATTAAAAAGTTGAGGTGAAACAGTAAAAATATTCCTTTTTTAAAGTCCTAAAATGTTTTTATCATGTAGTTGTTTTTATCCAAACTCCTATGAATGTGTGTGTGTGTGTGTGAGAGAGAGAGAGAGAGAGAGAGAAATATTCTGAAGAACAATAATTCTTATTGACAAAGCGTATCTTATGTCAGTAGTTTAAAATAATTAGACAAATAAAATATATTAAGATGATAAAAATAAATAATTTAAAACAATACATATGAAAAATATAAATTAGTCTAAAAATAATAAATGAATGAAGATACATCATATTAAATGCTACATCAGAATAGAGTAATTACGCTAACTCAAGATGACTTTAATATTGCAATTGAATTTGATTTGAAATGTTTCTTTGAAAAAATCAGCAATGCAGTAGTATGGTTTCTCACTGAGTAAAGGTTTCGATGCTTTTTTAAAGACTGTTGAACTTTTAATTTTCCTTATCTTCAAATTATATATTCTACAACCATTGTATACAAGAGAGTATTTGACAAGATTTGAGGTTGGAATGGGTAATCTAATATTTTGTGCCTGTCAAGTACTATGATTGGATGGCTTCAAAGCTGTTTATATATTATATATTTTCTTATCAGGCATGCAGTTTCCAATATGGTCTGCAGGTTTTGTGTTTTAAGTTGGTTGGAATATATGCTAAAATTTGATGAAGCTATTGTTAGTGATTAAATTTCTAAAAATTTTTCAATTTTTTTTTTCATTCACCTAATAACTCATGTGAAAATATAATTGGAGTTTTAGAAGGGAAGGGTTGCAAGGGTGATTCCAGCCTAACTTCAAAAAAGTTCTCTTAACTAGATTTTGGTTTGTGAAATGAAATGTTCAAGGAATCCACATATACCTGGTAACAGACAAAATTCTTGATGTCTGTGTGATTAAGAAACATTTTTTTTATTTCAGGCGACAAACGACTAATAATGATCACACCCCCTTGTCTCTGGCCTGTGCCGGAGGTCACTTACCTGTTGTTGAGTTATTGTTAAGTCATAACGCTGACCCTAACCACAAGCTAAAAGACAATTCCACCATGCTTATTGAAGCTGCAAAAGGAGGACATACGAACGTTGTACAGTTGCTCCTGGACTACCCCCACTCCATGCAACCCCTGATGTTGAACCAGCATCAACAAGGGGCTACGACGGCTACCAACTTGTCTATGCTTCCAGGGCAAGTTGGTAGCCGAGACTCACCTCTTTCTTCTGGAGCAACAACAATACCCAGCTTGCCACCCCAGCCTGTCAACTTTTTCCAACCCCCTGCAGGTGAGTACCGTACTTATAATATTAGTAATAATTTCCGTGCATAAACATACATTTGCACCACTTTATATGCAATAATATTATCAATTAATTTCCATATGATGGTTACATATAACTCAATGAAAAGAGAAATGAAATTTCTATGTTTTTTACCACTTTTAATTGTAACTAATGTTACTGCAGTTTCATCCTATATGGACATTTTCAAACTTACACAATAAACTCAATAAACTTGTGTATCTATCTATCTATCTATGTCAACACACAACTGTCGTTGTGTGTTGACATAGAACAAACGTTTATTTCATGTCGTTTTGTGTTGGTATTGTCTCGAAAATTTGGTTGTTGCAAAGTTATGTATCTAATATGTCTGATGATTTTCAAAATAGAAATATTATCCCATCTACATATTATGTAGCGGAATGAATCAATGAAACCTATCTATCTGTCTATCGAGACAAATAAACTATTTTTCGAGCCCTAAACAAGAATTCAATTAAATCGGAAATGTCGGCAAGAAAATAATTGTTTTTTTTATTAGAAAAAATTGATCGTGTAACCAACCTTCCTTCAGAACTATTCTCGAAGCGTGTTTCACCAACTAAGTTAGCGTCTTCAGGAGATCGACTTAACTGATCCTCAAACCTAAAACTCGCCTCTATTCATACCCAACACTATCTCTTTTCGACACACATTGACGCTGAATCCATTAGTGAATTAAAGATAAACTATGGACAATGGACTGTTTATAGTTCTGATGATACGATATTTCTAGATTTTCGAAAGCATCTAGAAATCCAGTGTCATGTTCAGATTACAACAGTTTCAAATACTTTCAACTTTTTCAATGGTAGTTCTCAAATAATGTTGAGCGACACTGAATTTTTATGGTTTCCGAAATCGAATATATGTTACGTGTTCCTTGAAACAAGTTTTAATAGCTCGATCAGTCTGACCAATGTATTTTTATCATAATCCACAAATTTCATTCGACAAATACTTTTCATTTTCAAACATCTTGTCTTCATGGTTACCTAACTTTTGGTGTGGTAAGTTTGCCACATGCTCGTTGCGTTCCTCATGACTGAAGAGAGATACGATTTTGAGGAATATGTTATCACAGACATATCTGGAAGCAATGGGTTTCCTCTGACTATAGTAGATGACATAGTTAAGAAATGCAAATTTGGTGAAATTCTTCGTAAATATTCGGCTATTTGAAAGAGCTGCAAACCAAGATACAATAATGGATTCAATTGCATTTTTGAAAAGGTAAACGTGAAAGTATTCTATAAATGTTTTTGCTCAGTTCAACAAATGTAAGGTAACCCCAAAGACAATATGTTGGAAATGAAAAGTCAGAGATATGTGAAATGAGCTATCAAGACTGTGTCAAAAATACGTCGGTCAGACCAAGTAAACTTTCAAAACACGTCTCAAAGAACACCTTGCGTATGTCCGATTTTTTTTATTGTTAATCCGAACAAAATGAAATATTTGTTGAAGAATAACCCCTCTGGAAAAAGCATTCAAAAGCTTAACATAACAATAACTATGTCGGAAAGTATTTGTTGCAACATCTCTTTCGGGAGATCTCAACAACTCTCGTATTTTGTTTCCACCAATTTAATGAACACTCCAAGCACTGCGAACATCGAGAAAATAGAGTCACCCCGTTATCTCTGCCTTCCACTTCAATCAGATGGCTGGCGGTTCCAGCAATTTTAATAACCCGTAGGTAGTCTGTAGCTAGTATAAACGGCCCTGGAACAAAGACTCGGATTAAAAAGTCGAATTCAAAGTATTCCCACAGGCACTGCCGGACGAAAAAGACGTTAATGAGTCTCTTTGTTGGTATTTGGAAATTTACTTGTCGCTGTTTCGAGACAAAAAGGAAAATCCAGAGAAATGTAGTTTTCGTTCATTTTTCTTCTGAAGGGTTTCTGTTCATTCTTTCGTTACTGGGGTGCTTGTCTATTAACTGAACTAGGAAATTGAATGGAAGAAACCAGGAAACTGTTCTAGTTCAGATAGTTCGGGCAATACTTGATGAAAATCCATAACGTATTCAAAAAATTTCATCGTGATATTTTCATCAGGCAATTCAAATAACATTCCCTGCAATAAATGGATATCTCTAGAATATTTCCTCCACCAATGCTGGTGTTTCCCAGAGATCAATATTGACTTCAACTTTGTTTATTGTATTCCTTGGAAGAAACCAAGGATCCAATATATTGTTTGCTGGCGACAGCACACTTCTCTCATCGTTCCATTTGGATTCCAGGACATCGGCTACGGAGGCACATCTTGACCGGCAGCAGGAAGTTGCAATAATAAATCTAAAGCTTGCTGGAAAGTAATAAATTTCGAGAGGAATGAATACGATTTAAAACTAACAATCGAACTATCATATGATGAGATGAACATTTTTTCAGTACCGTTGCTGATAGTATCATTAATTCTCTCCCTCATGTTGCAAACGAGGAGCTTTAAAGTTTTAAAAAATTTCCTGCTCCGTGTAGGTAATTTTTATTTGACCCGTGCATGAGACAGAAGTTTTGGAAGCGATTAATTCCCTAAACGACTCCAAATGTTCACATACACATGAACTCAATAGTCGAATACTAAAGGAAACCTCGTCTATAATAATCCAACCTCTTACTATACTGATCAGTTCAATCTTATGTAATGTTATATTTCCAGATATCTTCCAGTCTTCTAAAGTAATGCCCATTTAAAAAAAAAGGTGATGAAAAAGCCATTGATAACTACAGACCAATAAGTATTATTTCAATATTCAGTAAAGTGGTTGAAATTATTATTAAAATTCAGCTCTATGCCTACTTTGAGAATAATAAATTATCGAATAATAAAGTCGCGCTCAATAATAGATACAGTGTTCGACGTCGTATCTGGCGTGATTGAGGAACAGGGCGATCACACTGCGTTGATGCTTTGTGACCTGTCGAAAGGGTTCGACTGCGTCTCACATGAAATTCTATTGAAAAAATTGAACTATTACGGAGTTACAGGTATTCCGCTTCACTTAATAAGAACCTATCTCACTAATCGTCAACAACCTGTGATGCTCAACAGTACTTTATCAAACTCTCAAACTATTAAGCATGGCATTCCGCAAGGGTGTGTTTTGGACCCGCTTTTATTTGTCATTTATGTGAATGACTTGTGCAAACATATGATACCGTTCAAATCGGTTCTCTTTGCGGACGACACCACTTTCATTCTGTCGGATAAAAATAATGATATGTTACAGTCTCATCTCGACGAGGTATCTAATAGTACTAATCAGTAGTTTCAATCTAATAAGCTGAAACTGAATTGTCAGAAAACACAATATATCCAGGTTTCTACCAATGATCAAATTATCTCTAATTGTGAAACTAATAAAGTTAAATTACTGGGCATTACATTGGATAATAAACTCTACTGGTCTGCATATATTTTTCAACTGAAGAGAAAATTCTCGGGTGCACTATTTGTTCTACGCCAATTGAACTACTTCACTAGTGCAAATATATTAAAAACCTCATATTTTTTATTGTTTCACTGTCATGTTAGTTATGTAGTTATGGTGTACAACTGTGGGAAAATTGCAAAAGAAGGCATTGAGAGTGCTGGCTAATATTGAATACAGGGATCACTGTCAAGAATATTTCAAAAAACCCAGAATTATGCTATTGCCAACTTTTTTTCTCTATTACATTTTGATCGAAATCCATAAGAAGAAACCATCCTTGGTGAAAAAATGTCATATTCACGAACATAACACACGAAACACTCACCACATTAGAATAAATCGATTTCGTTTTCACGTATCGCAAAATAATTCCATAGATTGCCCTCTGTACAATATTTTGCCCCAAGATTTCAAAGAACTCAGTCTGAACACATACAAGAAAAAACTGAAAAATTATTTGTTGAGGCATTGCTTCTATTCTGTCGATGACTACAGAATACTTTTGTGGTAACATACAAGTCACTACTTCTTTCAGATTTTCAGTTTTTACATATATGATTGTTGTGTGAATTTTAACTTGTAAATGTTATGTAAATTTCAACTTGTGAATTTTAAATGTAGAGCCAAACATGACTTGCTACAAACATATTGTATGATGTAACGTAGCCAAATTAATATTATTATTATCTCAATGAGGATCTAGAAGTGATTTTGAATTGGGGTCAAAGTAACCAAGTTCATTTCAATGATACAAAAACCTAGGCATCGGTTTTCTCCAAGAAGATAAATGTCTCCAAACCAGATTTAATAATGTCAGGTCAGACAAATCCGCTTTCTACTTCGATAAGTTTGTTGGAGGTTAAAATGGACACCAATATGTCTCAGCAAAATCATGTGGCTACAATTGCAAAAGCTGCTTCTCAGAAGTTTGGAACACTATTCTCAATGAGAAAACTGTATACACCTCAGCAACTTTTGATGCTTTATAAAGCTTAGATCAGATCTTCTTTGGAGCATTGTTCTCGTGTATGCAGCTCCGCCTCCAGACATACCCTGAATTTGCTGGATTCCATCTGATTTGAGACGCGAACATCATGTGCAACCTTGATAGCCTGGAACATTGAAGAAAGGTGTTTCACGGAAGGTGTACATTCCACCAAGATCTGTATATATCAGAAATACGCGACGGACTATGGCTGCCCATCGTTTTGAGGTTCAAAGTAGTAGCCCTCGAACTTCACTGTTCAAAAACTCTTTCATCTGGAGAAGCGCGTTCGTGTGGAATAAACCTCCTGAAAACGTTTTCCCTAATAGATTCAATATCCAGCAATTCAAATCCAATGTGAATCGCTACTTTCGCACAGGTACCGCTCTGAGAGCGCCTTGAGGATGTTTCTGTGGTGCTTGTGTCTCGTTCTTGAGAAACAAAAAAAAATCAGAAAATACAGTTTTTTCGACGAATAGACAAAATTCTAGGATAAACAGCCCTTGAAGTCTGCAAGATCAAAAAAAATTTTGTACGTGTTGCTTACAGTATATTTTCGGCAACCGTGTTAGATTAACAAATCTCTGGGACACATTTCATTTCTTCATTGAATATTCTTATAGAATATTGAAATTTGAATAGAGGATAGATAGGTACTAACAAAACATTTTTTTTTCATTTAGAAAAAACCGCATCAGCCATAGCTATTTAATAATGATAATAATGTTTGTTCAACAACAAGAAAATAACAAAAAGCAATTGAGCATTACATTAATACCATAAAATGAACATAGGTACTCACAGAAGCGGCAAACATAAAATATATCTAAAATATGCAGTTGTTTACATTACAGTTTGAATGAAAGTTACATTCTTTAAGAAATTCAACAATATTGTTGGTATTGGTGTTTTGGGAAATGTCACTTAGGTTGAAGATAATTTTATTGTTCAGTCTCTCAACTGTGAAGAGCGGGCACTCTACCAAAACATGCTTAAAAGTCACAAACACTTAACGCAAAACATTTTGGTGGCGGTTCTTCACTAAGTAGATGTTCACGCTTAAGGCGAGTGTGGCCCAGTCGTAATCTGGTAATTATGTCATGATGGAAGCGGTTTGTTGCTTTGTTGTTCCAAGGATATAATGTTGCCTTGATTTTTTGAAGGTTGGAAAGTTTTTGAGAACAGTGGTGATTCCTCATTTCCACAATTTTGCTATGAAAATATGATTTGAGATCCATCGGCAATGCTTTCATACTGAGAGTACATGCTGGATTTTCTACAGCTTCTCTGGCAAGTTATCGGCTACATCGTTTACAGAAATCCCAGTATGTGAAGGAACCTATAGGAGGGTTACTGTTCTGGTATCTAGTTGTTTCATCTCTTCTTTAATCATATTTACCAGTAAGTGATGGGTTTATATTTTCGACAAGGAAATGGGGGAGTAATTATCAAAAACTCTTTACCGGGTGCAATTTTAATGAAGGAAAGAGCTTTATAGATGGTATAAAGTTCTTCAATGAGAGTAGTGGCAGATTCATGTGAAGAAAATTTACAGGCGGTCTCGTTCGTTACGAATGCACATCCTATACCACGAGTTGTTTTCGAGGCGTCAGTGAAGATTTTCTGGTGGAGTGGGTATTGAGATACTATAGTTTGGTAATCAGCTTGGATCAGCTGAGGATTTGTGGTTGCTTTGCTCATGGATAGTAGCTGAGTATTTATATTCGGTAAGAGAATACGCCATGGACGAGTTCTTTTCAACAAAACATTCTGATTCTTATTTATATTAATATAGAATTCGAGCAATCCTTGTAATTGCTCGAATTTATTTCGAATCAGATCGATTCATTCCAGATGCTTGGTATATTGCTTTCTGTAGATAGCAGAACGGAGAGTTGTATGTTACGTTTCATATCGATTGTTTTCATTCGTAAATTTTTCTATATCCTTCAGCTACATTGATGGATCCCCAGTCACCGTGACTCTAAAAATTTGTGATATTTTCACCACTATCAGCGAATAACGTTGCTTAAGTTCGACGAATGCCATGACCTGTGCAATGCTGGGATTGGGTGAAGTTGAAAATTCTCCGAATCTTGTTCAGAGATTCCCAAAACTGTGAATATCAACAGTCTGATCAGAACAATTTCTTTTTTTTTAATTGACGAATAACCTGTCAAGTGGATTATAGAATTGCCATGAAGCTAAATATTGCCTATACAACAGCAAGTTTTTTTCTCAACAAAAGTTCTCTCAATATGTATTTTAAAATCTGATATTTTCGCAAGCAGTATATTTTTCTTGTCATTTTTCGATCGATTGATATTTTTGTTAGTTTTTCGAAGCAAGTCCAATAATTGTCGCAAAATGAAGTGAATTGAGTTGACATTTTCATATTTGACAATCGTAATATCATCATATTATATATGTTTCATTATTTGCGTACCTATTGCAACAGATCTATGCCTCGAACTGCCTTAAAAAGTACTGTTCCCGAGTAGAGTAGACTGGATCCTCCAGGAAAAGGAAATATTAAGAGCAGATAGTTGTTGGTTCACAGATGGATCAAAAACACCTACCAGTTCTGATGCAGGTGTTTTCACTCGCAGACACAGGACAGGGATATCAACCTGTCTAGGAGAGATTGAAAAAATCCAACCTCACAAACAAGTCAATAGCCCCATCGAACTAGAACCTGTCATTGCTATCGCTATAGGCTTTGCCAAACCAAGACTAAACACTTGGATGGCAAGAAGATTTATGGACTTCTGGCAGACTCTTCCAGGACTGGCTCACTTCAAAGCGTTCATTCACCATTCGAAGCTTGATACCAAACAGTTATTGGACTACAGTAGGCATGCACTGTCATATGAATCATCATATGCAGAGACTTGGACTGTTGAAAGACAGTCGAAAAATTATGAAACAGCAGATTATATACTTTGTGCCTGCTCCGCTAGGGACACAATTAAGCTTTAAAAAATTGACAGAGCAGTACTCCCACCATCTGACCTGAAAGATTACCCACCTTACAAACTAATCGGCGTCTTTAAGAAGCTGGGTTTATTTTTTCAAGTGCGAAAAGGTGTGAGCCACAATAAACCCTTCCGGGTTGCGATGGAGGGTCGAATAGAAACATTCAGTTTGGACCTCACCTAACTTAATCTGATGGATTTGTTGATCTGCTCGCTGTTGGAAGATTTTCGATTTCTTTAATCCATAATCAAAATTATCCCTTCCTCCAACGAATGCGATAACATTTTCCTCCACTAAAATGGTAGTTTTCAACATGAGCATGCTTCATAAGATAGAAAATTCGACAGCTTCAGAGTTCTGTGCCAAACAATTCAAAATTTGTAATAGTTTTTCCAGCCTAGGTCATGCCTCTTTTTATTTAATTTTTTCTTCTCTTGATTTCTTAGAATTTTGGAATAATGGAGCATGTCGAAGGTATAAACTACACGATCTAAAATGTGAAAATGTGAAATATATGAATGAAATTTCAATTGTTGGTATGGTAGAAACTGAAACAAAAGTTTCATTCTAATGATAAATTCACAATTCGGATCTTTGTTAAATTATGCATTATACAGGCTGATTCACGGTGGATAGCACATTAGATGTTTCTGGTGAACCAGACAACGGATCACTTTGAAAATTCAATGGAGGGCATATTCGGACATTCTCTAGCCAACTAAAATATTTTCG
>WOGP01000069.1:0-34725 GCA_015342065.1 Leptinotarsa undecemlineata
GTCGCCCTTTTCTGAACTTTGAAGGGCCGTAACTTCGTAAATAAGGGAGAGCGCCGCTTTTTTCTTTCGGACTCGTAATCTACGCATCAAAATACGTAAGTACACTTAAAAAAATTTTCAAAATCGCCGGCTGCCCTCAAAACGAATATTTGCCGGAATTTCCCCTTGAAAATACTATCTTTTCAATTTGGTGATTCAAATAAAAATTTTTGTTGACACAGTAAAATATTTTTTGCTGTGGAGGAAAAAACAAAATTGATCAATGAACTGACCTAAGAATGAATATTCTATCCATAGAAGTTTTTTTTTAATTGTTTAATGAAAGTTGACTTACAAAATTAATTTTCTATTGAAAAGAAATTGCTGACGTGAATAGTCACCGCCTCTTAATTTTTGGACGGGGCAAGATATCAAAGTCGAACAAAATTTATATGAAAAGAATGTATTTTTAGTGCATTTTGATAAAAAAAGGCAATGGTGTGATATTGGTCGCAGAGAGGGGGAAACTAGGAAGAAAATTATCACAGGTTGAACACAGTTTGTATTGTGTAAGAGAAAGAAACTGTTCACGGAAATACATCTTATTTACGTTTTATCAAAAAGTGGTAAAGGCTGAAAAGATAAAACTGTTTTCAGACATATACGAGGGGGGTTCGGAAAATTTTCTGATCTCAAATAAAAGCTAGTGAATTTCATTGTTCATCTGTTGGCATCTGCCAAAATTTCAGTCATTTTGGACACGCAGTAGCTAAGTATTTGTAACAGTCATTCAAGTGAGTAAATTAATGAGAATGTACAAAATCGAGCTGTCACTGAATATTTGTTTTTGAAAGACAATAAGCTAGCGCAAATCAAAGATGAGTTGGATTCTGTGTAATGAGGACTCTGCCCCATCATTTACCACACTAAAATTTTGGACAGCTGAATTTAAACGTGGTCGTAAAAGCTCTGGAGACGATTAACCTTCGGGACGCCCAAAAACTGCAACTACCAACGAAAACATCCTCAAAGTTCACCAAATGGTGCTAGTCAACCGCCGAATTAAAGTGAGACAGCAGAGATTATAAACATATCAAAAGAACGTATTTGTCACATATTAAATCAATATTTAGACATGCATGAGAAAGCTATTCGGGCGTTTAGTGCCGCGTTTGCTCACTTCAGACAAAAAACGCGTTCGAATGAACATTTCTAACGCTTTCTTGGCGCAGTTTAGGAGCAATAAATCCGATACAGTAATTAATCGAACTGTAAATTAAATTTGGATATGTCATTATACGCCCGACGCAAAAATATAGGCCAAACAGTGGACTGCAAAGGGTAATCGGTTTTGGGAATCGGGAAAATCCACAAATTACGGTTTCAACTGCTAGACCATCCGCCTTACTGACTAGATTTAGTCCCAAGCGACTTTTTTCTGTTCTCTCATCTAAAAACTGCGTTCGGAGGACAGAGATTTTCGTCAAATGAAGAGAAAATCGCAGAGTACTATTTGGACGGGGGACAGAGTTTAATGTAGACTATGTTGAAAAAAATATCTAAAAGAATGTCTTGTATCTTTGGAAACTTTTCAAACCAGCCTCGTATATCATCTACTAACGAATTATTAAAATGAAGCATGTTTTCAAATGATTGTGGATAAAAATGGTGACTTTGTAAAGCGGTGTCTTAACTTGATAAAAAAACAAGGCCAATTCACCACATTTTTCCTGTCGACTGGCTACATGAATTTCGGAAGAGAGATTACACGAATGATTTTTTTTATAATAGGAAACCTTTATCGATAAGAGGGAACAAAAAACACCTTATACACAATAATAGTTGTGAATCTTTGGCTTGAACTTAAACTAAGCTCATTTTCACTTACTTTTGAAATCGACACGTAATTTAAAGAATATTGGTGAAAAGAAAAAGTTCTCTGAGTAAATTCGCTGCTTCAGAAAACAACTTCAAAGAAGCAGTTCAGCGAAAGAGGGCGTGACGTCACCAGATATACCAAATGCAGTGCCTGCTAGGACTCAAACTGCTGGTTTCAAACGTTTCTGTGTGAGCGGTGTGAAAGTTCGTTTATTTTTTGGTTTTTTGTACTCATCTGTCTATGTTGTGGAAGTATATTCATTTGTTAACCGTTTACACATTATCTAGGAACTCAATAGCTAATCATACACTAAATATATGTACACTATATATAATACAAATGAAGTCACATGGTAGTGTTCTTAAAAGTTCAAAAATCATTGGCCAACTGATAAATGATATCAGACTAGTCAAAATGCATGAAGATTTGTCGGAATGAAAAAAAAATCACAAGTCAAAAAACCTTTTTTTTTGAGATATTTACATCAGTTTCAACGGATGTAAAAGTTTCAAATTGAAGGTGAACGTTTTGAAAGACGATAAAACAGCTTATTGAAAAAATGTTTTCCTAAATTTGTAAAAAAACCCTCGTGGAGGCAGGGCTTGAAAGTAGAAAAAGAGGTACGAAATTTTGTTCCACAATATGTAAAAATTTTGGAATATCGTGAATATTTTTAATGTACCTGATCAGGATATTATGAATAACAGAAACTTCCTATCAACTCCTAAAATTTAATAGTTTGAAAGACATTCGAGTCTATTTTAAACCAGAAGCCTGTGAGGCGAGAATAAAGGAAAACAGTTAGATGACTCCTCAAAGTTCAAACTAAAAAAAATCAATACATTCAGCTCATTAGTTATGATGTATTACGTATACCAAGAAAGGACATTTTAAAGTCTTGCATAAGCTGATCACTTAGCGACCTTGTTTCCAACGGAGAACTGAAAAACGTTCACCAGTTACACTTGTGAAGTTTTTTAATTTAACTTTCAATTTCAACCGAAACGAGGCAATCGATAAATTGTTCGTTCCAGTTGTTAAAAACAGGACAGAATTATTTTCATTGTATGCGAACGACGTTACACAACATCAGATATATCAGTTATGGAAGGAGCGCCTACTATACAGGGGCTTCCAAAATTATGTTGACATATAAGTTTTTCTTTGATTTTTTGTAACATACTTCGCTGTAACACGCTCCATGTTTTTTGCGCCATTGAATTCTAGGTAAAAAAGTGCTTTCGAAATGTTTTCATAGAAACCAGAAATTTTTGACAGGAAAAAATTACAGCAACTTTTCGAAAATGTACATTTTCCAAAAACACGCTGTAACTCATAAACGATGATAGATATCGATATGCGGTTTTCACCATTAAGTTTGTCAGCCAACAGTTTTCATCTATTTAGTTTGAAAACAGGAGTTTCCCTACAAAACTGTCCAATTTGGCTCACTTTGAACCACTTGTAAACATTACTCTGAATCAAGAGTACAATTGCCGTATGCAACTGTCATTACATTAAGCAAAATACCCTGAAATTAGACCATAGTGAAATGAAATACAAGTAAAAAATAGAATCATTAAGATTCTATTAGACCATGCCTGGATCTGTAATACGAAAGGAGATCTCGAGAAGGAACTAGACAACATCAAAAATGATCTACAACGGAATGGCTACTCCAAAGCGATGGTGGAACAGACTTTGGCTAAAAAACAACAAGAGTCTCGCAAGAAAAAGAAGCCGTCACAACCAGGAAAGGATAAGAAGAATTGCGTCCTGCTTCTGATCCGGAAAAACTATCCGTAGCAGCCTCAAGAAAACCAGCCAACCAAACGCGGACTGCGATTCCAAGAATTGCATTTACTGGATACCCTGTGAGTGCGGAAAATCCTATATCGGTAAAACCATTGAAAGTCTGCATTGCCGAGCACAAGAAACACACACAGCGAGGAAAAACCAGCAAATCAGGAATAACAGAGCATGTTTGGACCCATCAACATAACATCGAGTGGTCCCAAGCTGAGATCATACACAGGGAGGAACACTGGTTTAGGAGGAAATTTAAAGAAGCCGCATACATGTTGTCCAACAATGTATTCAGCCGAAATCAAGGAAAAATTGGCCAACTCCAGCTAAACGGTCATATCCCGCTAAACCAGTGAAGCGGAAAGAAGAGATTAGTGAAAGTACTCGAATGACCCATAAATAGTCATCTTTCGGAGGAATTAGTCCAGTCATCACTCATCACGATTGTGGATACTAACAATCGAAACGTCGTGAAGTAACTTGACTTGGAATCTCATGATTTCTCGTTTTTATTTTTTTTTTATTATTTTATTTTTCATTTGTATTTCTTTTCACTGTAATTTCATTTCAGGTTTTTTGCTTAATATAATTCTTATTTTCAGCTATTGTTTTTAATATTTAATTTGTATTGGTTCTTTTAGGGATTTCAAATCATTTTATATAAAATTAGATAATGAAAATCCGAACTAATGAAATTCATCATGAAACATAGTCAATCACCTTCAAACAAACATTGTATTATTGTAATGATAGTATTATTATTATTATTAATTCTTGGCTTGTCCAGATACAAGACAAAACTTGATAATCGATCACGTGCGTTCTGTTTTTTAATAAATTTAAAATAATAGAGACTGGAAAACTAACAATATTCTTAACACTATGTGGCACCATAATACTAAAAAATTCTCCTATAGAATTCATGATTGCTTCCCTCGAACCCTCGACAGTTGACAGCTTAGTGTAACATCGTGTCTTGGGGGTGCAGTTCGGATTTCAACAGGGTGTTTATAGGACAGAAACGTATTCTGAGACTAATTTTTGACATGGAATATCGTGAGAGTTGTAAACCAGTGTTCTTAAGAATGAAATTGCTGTCTGTCCCAGCACTGTATATTTTCAAATGTGTAGTTTTTATTAGAAAAAAATCTTACCACTCTCACAACAAATGGATTCTCTCACAATTTTTATACACGTCATGCTGATCAATTGAGAATACCCCTCCACAGGACAGCTCAATTCAAAAAATCACCCCTATATAATGGGATCATCCTGTATAATAATCTGCCAACTTCGATTAAAACTCTGAAATCCGAAAATATGTGCTATAACCGTGTTAAATTCTTGCTCATTGAAAAGTGTTACTATAGTCGCCAGGAATACCTAAACGATAATTTAATGTAGTTGTTTTCTGAATAAGTTTAATGTGAATGTCATAAATGTTATTTATTAGTGTTATGATATGCTTTTTGTTTTTAATCAACCTGCCATATGTACATATTGTACCCATTGACGAAAATAAATTATTATTAATTTTATTATTATAAGATATATTTTATTGACAATTGCTTTTGTAAGTATGTTTATATTTTTATTATTTTGTGTTTTTACTACATATCGTTTTTATAGGTTCACAAACTTTTTTTAAAACTTCATTTCAACTATGTACTAAGGATAAATGGTTTCATTTAATTGACGTACCATATGTATATATTATACCACAGTGGTCTAATAAATTATTATTATTATAACCTATTAATATTCTGCAATAAACAAAAAACTATTTTATGGTTCACACAACGTAGTATATCAAAATTGAGTCCATAAAGATAAATGCCATACGTTGATGAAATTGATCAACTGAAGGTCGAATGCATAACAAAACGACCTGTATTCAGTTTCTCGAAATGAGATTCCAACATCAGGATCGAGACGCACAAAAACTGAGTCTGATGAGTCAGACCAGATGGTGGATATTGGAATATATCTTCGGCTTTGAAATGTTGATTAGCAAGTCCAACGACTTCAATGAGGAAACGTTACTGGAATGCGATTTTGGTTTGTTTAGGTCTCTTTCAATATGTGTGGGTTTATTTTCCAGGTGAATTCAAAGGGATTAGTTATTTTAAGTTTGAAATAATTCATTGAGAATTTTACTGAAATAGATTTTGTTGATATAAATGACATTGGTGAGATCGCATGAGGAGATTTTTTTATATGCAGATATATGAAGAAAAAAAAACTAGATAAAAAAAATCTGCTCAACCCAAGACGCTTCTTACTCAAATCTTTATCTACAGGATGCGGCAGAAAATGGTTTTTCCACAATCTGAAAAAGTTGGAAAACATCAAATTGGTTTTAAAATACAATTGACGCAGTACACAAAAGATGCGATATCATTGTTTTATAGTTTTTTTTTTGAAATTCCCGTGACGTAACATGGTCGAATGGGAATAATTGTGGAATAATCAACAGAAAAGTTTGAGAAGTGACGTTTCTAATATAGCCATCGGAAATCCTATGAAGTAACATGATTAGCAAAAAAGAACATGAATAACACTAACAGAAAGATGATTTTAGATTCAAAAAATTCACTAACACGGAACAGAATCGACTGTGAACGAAAACAAAAGAAAAATTTTTAACTAACCCGTTCAACAAGAAAAATTTTTAACTAACCCGTTCAACAAGAAAAATTAGATAAAAACGACTGGAGCAAATTGAAGTGGCATGGTCGATACAAATAAAACACTCTGGAGAAAATGATCCACAACGCTGGTGAATCAAAACAGATTGTATATTCAAACAACAGAAACACTTTCACATATTATGAATAATAGAAAGATGGTTTCGATATGCATACAAACTAATCGGCTTCGTTAAGAAGCTGGAAAATGATGAAACAGCAGAGCACACACTTTGTGCCTGCCTGCCCCGTTGGGAACTGAATCAAGTTTTCAAAGTTTAGCAGAGCCGTACTCTCACCATCTGACCTGAAAGACCACTCACCATACAAACTAATCATCTTCGTTAAGAAGCTGGGTTTATTTAGTCGAGTGTGAATAGGTGAGAGCCACAATAAACCCTTGCGGGTTGCGGTGGAGGGTCGAATTAACCCACTCACTTTGAACCTAACCTAACCTATCAACCACGGTTTCAGCGCTTTATTAAAATAATCTCTTTAATGATTGCCATGTGAATCTTTTTAAAAACGGCGATTCAAGATCAAAATAGATATTCTAATGCTGAGGCACCTGTAAATGTTTAGGTTGTCCAATTTTCTAATTGATATTCAAGAATTCTAAGAGAGGTGTATTATTAAATTTATTTTATAGCGAAATGATATTACAATATATTGCAATCAGTGATTAGTCAAAAAAATCTTCAAAATATTCTCTTCTTTTCAGCTTTTCCTGAAATAGAATGCAGTATACGATGCTACAAATGTCTAGCAGCAAGGCCATTTTATTATACAAATGAAACCGTTCTACTATGCGAAAACTTCGATTACTCAGATAAATTCATAGTTGATTGCCCTTATTCCACATTCTGCATGAAAACGTTGACTAGTGCCAAAATTTCAGGTAAGAAATAGATGAGAAACACGAAATGCAAAAAATTTAGTTAATCCTTTTTAACGTCTTGGACGTTTCGCCTACCAATGAGGTAGACATTTTCAAATGTGACGAAGCAACAGACAAAGTGATCAGTTGTTCTCACTACATGGTAGTATAACTAGAGCCCATCGACTTTGATGTCTACCGCAGTCGTAGACAAAACGTCAGGCATAAAAACTTATAGACCATGCACAATGACCAGTCCTTTTGATTTTTTAAGTGAAAATGAAAGTATCCTGAATAACGTTAAATAAAGTCCAACTGTTTGGCTTGTTATTGGCGAAAAATTTACAAAAAATTATTAATAAAAAGTTTATAAACATTAGTTCGTTCATTCATTTATTCAGTTTTTATAAAAAGTAACACAAAATTAATAGATTTGACACTTAATTTAAGACAATCTAGAACGATTGGTTTATTTCAAGGGATTCAGATAGGAAAGTTTACAAAAACGTATTTTCCAAACTACTTAAGAATTACTACATAATACACGTACCAGGATGTTAAAAACATGCTGCTTATTTTCATAGGCAAATGTATCATTCACTCAGATTAAAAATCTTCAGAAATATTTATAAAACACTTTTTTCAACAGCTTACTTTAAAACAGTTAATTCAAACAAGATATGAATAGATCTGGAGTAAACAGAAACAATGATATATACTTAAGACAGGTATAGTGATCCGAATTTTGAACACAGTTAATAATGAATGAATGAAAAAAAATGTGGAGAGGTAACTTTATAACATAGCAGTAATTTCTCAAATCTCCCTTGAAAAAGTATTTATATATGCCATATCAGTTACTCAGATAAACGTGTTTGAACTTTTAGAGCTAGGAGTATACATATATTGAAGATTAGCTGATCCAGCGAATTTCCTACCATCATAAAATTAATGAATGTGATATGTTATGAGCAGAGTTATATTACCTTTCAGTACTATTTGTGAAACACGAACTCAGGCCAAACTAACATGGTCAATTTCATGCTTACCAATAGAGTGTGGTCAAGTAAACGGTAGATTGATACAAAAAAACAGAAAAAAAAAATTATAGGTACATACTACAATATATGGCAATTTTTAGTCGTTTAATAATTATCACACAAAATAAACCAGATCATCAGTAGATTTCAACTCACACGATTTAGCGACTTTGTTTTATATATTAGGCAATTAAATTGCAGATGAAAGTATTTTCTGACATTTCGATTTTACATATAGAAAATATGCAATATAATATTTTGTTGATATTCAACACACAAACCTGAGTGTATCTACTCCTTCAGAAGCAATTGTAAACAAATAATTATTGTTTATGGGCGGTTTTATATTAATGCCATTTTTTAAAACTGTAAGACCCCGGTCTGACAGTCTCTATACTTTCAAAGAAAATCTATCATTTTATTCCAATGAAATATCATCTTTGAATATCGAGTTATATCATGCAGATTTCAATATGAAAGAGAAGGTTGTTGCAAGTAATATTTTCAAATGAAATTGAAGAATAAATCGTGCATATTTACAACGCTATTTGAACTGCAAAATTTTTGTTTATTCACAGCCTTCTGCATTGAGAGGTCTTAAGAACTGTTCGATAAAATTGTCAGAAATTTCTCTGTTTAAGGAACCAAATATAATGATCATTTGGTGTTTTATTTTTATAAAGTTGGTAAGTTAGCACGCCTTCTGTAACCCCACGTTGGGCGCCATTTTTATATAAAGAGATTTAATTATATCAAATAATAATAACAATAATATGTTTCATTTACTCATCCAAGGAGTTGATCTTTCCAACACTAGAAGCAGGGCCTGATTGAATCTGAAACTTGTTTAACATATTTGGTGTCAGCTCATATTATCAGCATAAAGAATTACGAATGCTATTCACGTCAATGGTATCTTACGCTACATGTGGTATGAATCCCAGCATTCCTCACACTCTTGACAAATGAAAGTTAGATGATACTCGTCTTTTTTCGACTTTTTGACTCTGACTGAGATGAATACTATCAAAAAAGAGGGAGGAAACTGATGAAATATCGAGATGTACTCTTTGAACTTAACACTTTCCGAACCTCTCTGTTGAAATGGTTGTTCCAATAATAGAAGTCTATAGTGGAATGATGAAATTGGCCGATATTTGATGAGTTGTCTTGTTACGTCACTGAGCACACGATTCAAGGCTCAATGCTCCGTCTCCTCAAATTGTGGGGAGTGGAATGTGGTTAATGGATAATGTTACTGGCGTGTCCTTTGAATGTATCAGCGCTTCGGATAAAGGACCTCTTCAACAACCCCTAATAAGTAAAATATCCAGTAATCAATCATCCTACGGACGTGGAGTGTGGTACTCAGTAACTCTGTGAGTGTCGGAACGATTGAGAAAGATTCTGTCTGGTGAACTTTTTGGAATCAGTGACTCGCTGATCAATGGTAATAAACACCGATCTCAGAGCGGGAAAAAATGATTGTTTATATTTGATATGTAACTTTGGGTGAATCTGATTTGAAGAGGTGACACATGAATAACCAACAAAATGAGAGATGTCACAATCTTATTCTTGATCCAACCTCTCCGGATAAACTGCAATTTGCAATTTGTTGATGTAAATATTTGAAGTTTGTGAACATTTTCGATTACTCCAGGTGTACCTTTAGAAAATTACTTTATTTAGTAAGATGCTTATTCATAAAACTAGGTTGGAATCTATAGAAATATTTCCCTTTTCCAAAATTGGGCTATGGTACAATATCAGTTAATTTTGATTCAGAATATTATATCTGAACGCAAACTATTCCCTTATTTGATACTTCATCTGTTGATAGTTCATAATTTCTTTCACTTATACCACTAATTCAAAGGATCATTTTCTCTGTATATCATCGAGCATTACACACTAACTGCATATTTTTGTTCATATCAAGAGTGACACATTCTAATACGTCTATTTGCAGGTGTTATAAATGGCACCGACAGGGACTGTGCCAACCAGAAACAGGAGATCCAAAAATATTACGATCGTAATTGGCACAAAGAAATACACGTTGAATACCCTTACCAACCAGGATGCACAGTGGTGGACGACAAGGGAGCAAGAACGTCTTCTATAGAACACTGCTATTGTAACAGTGATTTGTGCAATTCTTCTGAGATGAATATCCACTCTACAATTTTCCTTGTCATTTTAGCTGTGATAACGTTCTTCATATGAATATTTGAACTTTGCATTCACTGGATTTGATGTCATGCTTGAAAGTAACTTCAATTCATTGAAAATGATTCATCTACCTGTTGTCTTTTATGCCGTGGCATCAAACTATAATGGCCGGTTCATATACCAAATACTTTGGGAAAGTTGTCAGAATGAACATCCATTGGGGGGGGGCTTTCATATATCGCACTTTTACTTTAGAGTGTGGTGTATGAATGTCCCTACTGATTTATATTGTGACAACTTGAAGTAAAAGTAGAAGATACGTAAAAGTAAAAGTTTGGTGTATGGATCAGCCATATGTTGGAGATATATTATTGTACTGTTCTTTTACCTTTGCAAATAAAGCACCAATCTACCTCCATGAACCAATTTTCCCTCTGATTCATCCATGTGTATTATGCAATATATAAAATATATGGAAAAAGATAACGAGTTTAACTTGAGTTATATATATTAGCAGCTCAAACAAATCAACATTTTCTCAGTTCAGCATTAATGAACTGTCAACTGAGTGGAGATATAATTGGTACATCAGTTGAAAGAGGCAACAAGGATATCAGTTGGTACTTTTATTGAACGTGAAAAAGGGATCTTCATTGTATAAGCAAAAGGAGTAAGTTTTTAGGCCACGATGTGTTTGAGGTAGTTGCCCAAATATTCAATTCAAACATGGCCACATATCAGTTATCAAACTGTGTGGTAGTATTCTCAATATAAATTTATAACAAGCCAAAATGTAATATTTTAATAAACTCAATATTATTTCCATCCTTTCCACCAAACATTGATAGGATTATGAAAATTATTTATGACAGTCTTAAGCTATAATAGTTGATTCATATTGAATTTAGGCAATTAATACCGCAATACTACTAAATCCTAACGGTTGGGTTTACAAAATAATATATATGCTTTATTAATTTGTGAATCCAATATGACACAAACTAATTGAAATGAAAAGTTTATAGCTTTTATGAGACAATTTATCTTGAGACAAGAATTTTTCAGCAGAGAGAAAATATACGAAAAATGAACACTTAGATTAGGATTTATGATAAAGTTCAAGAGGTATATTTGTGATGGACATACTCAATAGTGCTGCTGGAAGCATATGAAATGCCCACAGTTTATTACTTGTGAAAACAACCATTTGTGAAGTACAACAGAATTGTAACCAGAGAAATTTTTTAATAAACAACATGTCAACAATTGTCAAATGATAGTAACATGTCATCAATTGATTTCAATATCTATTGCCTTTTTCTATGTACTCGGTAAGTAGAGGTTTTCATACGAAGAAGAGCTGCAGTTGACAAATAATGACTGAAGAAAAAAATTATGGTATGTGAAAAAAAGATATTTTATTGATGATGCATGTGTATTCTTTCATCGTCTCAATTGTAATGATAAAAGGTATTGAAATATTATGCAAGACAAAATTTCTTGTGTAACGAAAAAAATAAAGAGGAGTAGGTTTATTCATAAAATGCATAATGCATAATGCACATTCAGAGACGAATTCATTCATTAGTCCATTTGAAACCTACGATAATAAAAAGAAGCTGAAGTTGGCCAAGCACTGGAGCTTCCAACTGGAGTTCAAAAACTCACACGGTGGCCATTAGAAACACCTTGTAAACTCAATTCAAGGCCGACTCTCTTCAAATAATTGATGAATGTGAATGTTTAGACAGTAAAAAAAGTCATTCAAGAGCATTTACTCACCCTTGAAGAATTTTCCACCAAGCAAAGAAACACCACGTCTTCTCTCTGTAGCCTCACTGCTGAATGTAAAGGCAACTGTGTTTTACTCTTGAGCATCTTGTAAAGCAGGGGCCCCGACATATGTTCAAAGTCAGATGTATTCAGATCATCCCAATGGGTTGATATAAGTCCTGAACAATATTCTCGTAAATTAGTAGCATCTATTTCTTCAGCAACCGAATAAAATTTTACGCAGGATCTAATGTTCACTACTGATATTAAAAACTGTTCGCACAATTCCACCAAGCTGACGAGTTTGAACTCATGTGCTTTTCTTATGAGCTTTAATGCGAGCACAGAAGAGGATAAGCTCAAATTACTGGTGTATAACCAGAGTATCATGGCATTTCCCACATCTGAATCCATTTCAGTCCAGTCAAGTTCATTTTTGTTCTTTAGTAGGGCATCATTCCAAATATTACTGCGGGCATTGAGAACCAGCTTATGGGCAGAAACTTCTCTATCGGCGAGCTTTATTTTTATATCACTATATATTTCCGAGTCATAAAGATTGCTTATGGTTTTCAAAAGGCGGGATGCAAATGTATCTTCTGTATTTTCATTATTGGTTGCCGCTATTGTATTATATTTTGATTCAATCTCTCTGTATTTGGTTTGAAGTTTTGAATATTCCTGTTTCAGAAGTGACAAATGCTGTTGAAGCTTTGTGACCTCAGTAGACTGAGCTGAAAAAATAAACTTCAGTTAAAGCCTCATAAAATAAATGAGGACAAATTAATTTATTTCAACAATACCAACAGTAAATATTTAAATCATAATGGATGTATTCATTTATTAATGAGAAAACCCCTATTTTGACGAGGTTTGTAGTTTGATTTCAAAGGACTCCACAACTAAAGCAAAATCATGAATTGTCAACCAATTATTTCAGTACTAAGCTATTTAAGAAATCAAAATATTCAATTGACAACACTTAAAACTTATAGTACATTTATGTAATTTTGACTTAAAGATTTTTTTTGTAAAATAGAGAATCAAGAGATACAAATCATTTTGACGAATCAAGCACTCAGGGAATTAATCAATTTCCCGATACAATTTGAAATCAATGAACAGTAACTTCTTTGAGTTTCTTACTTGACTTGAACAATCATTGATGAAAAAGCACTCAAGATGACTTCAAGATTCAGGGTGGGTTCATGAATCAGTCGAAATAAGTCAAAAGCAGTAAAATATTATTCTATGTTTAATTATAAGAGTCACTCGTCAGTTTTTAGTTGTAACTGATGACAAAACATGAATTCTCATAACTTAAGACTGGTACATGAACCACCCTCAGTCTGGAATTGGTTTAAATAAACATATCGGATTGACTAAATATTTTCTATCACAAAATTTTGTCAAAAAGCCCATTTTTTTTTATTATACTTCATCTGCATTTTCACATTCTATATGGAAAAATTTGAAATATTTTCGATTTTTAATTTTCCATACCCTTTCAAAAAAACAAAACTATTTTATAAAATAGAAAGTGGAAAAATGGCAAATCAGGCTTACCCATTTTAGCCACAGTAGTTCAAAATAATACCAAATAGATGTTAAGCTTATATCAGAGGATTGAACCGATAAAATATATGATTTTTACTTCAAACATTTAACCTTTCCACCCCAAAAATTCATAACCTCTTTCTAAATTTGATATAATTTTTATTTCCCAAATTAATAAGTGCATTCAGTGACAGTTTGATAATGCATAAGACGAAGGCAGAGATATATGGTGTTGCCTATCTTAAAAAAAGATGCATATATTCGAGAATTGCCGATTTTTAGCACAGTATAGAGTTTACTGTGTTTTTAGTAGCAATAAATTTTTGTAGGCCTTCTTAATTTTTGGTTTATTGAAATCTATAGTTTAATTTCATATAAGAGATTTTCTAGGCATCTTGTGTCATTTCAATTTCGTCGGGAGGAGGTATCCATAAACAGTTAATGAAGTATTGAATGAAAGGACGATATCAAGAGTGTTCTATTGACTTCCCTGGGGATTTTCCACCTTTCACAATCTAAAAAAATATAAATTGTAATGGAGAACTTTTTAGTTCAAAGTAATTTTCACAAAAAAAATTAACAATTTTTATTTTTTTCAGATTGTGGGAGGTGAAAATCTCAGAAATGTTGAATCACATATAAGTTATAAATCATAATTCATGTCATGATTACTTAAAAATGAAAACATTATGGACCAAAATATCAGAAGGTCTAAACGGCTATATATTTTATCAATGACAATTAACTAATATTCAAATTTCAAAAACAGGAAAGCCTATAATTCGTAGACTCAAGGCAAGGACAATTCAGTAGTTTCAAAAGACCAGAGACTAGAATTTTCTTGAGTCAGAGCGGTGTCAAGGCAGAACCGTGCTTGTCCAAGTATCTCAAAATTTTCGCGAATAAAAAGGTTGCCCAAATGAATCGACTGCCTCTCGTGTGAACACATCTATAGTATAGTAAGTAAGCTGTGTCTATAGGATTGTCATGTGTATATCAAAAAGGAGATACAAAGCTTCCGACAGAGTTTAGACTATCTAGCATATATCCAGGTGGGGTTTGGTCCGACCCAGACCTACTTCAGTGTGGGCTCCATCTGTAGTATCAACTTGATTCTGGAACTCCTGGCTAGATAGTTCTGGCACCTGAAGCGATTAATGAAAACGAAAAAAGAATACTGCCCAAATTTCTTCAGTAGTTAAGGCCAACAATAATTAATTAAGGAGAAGAATTTGAACAGCCATTTATTTTCTAGGTTGAAGTAGTTCAAACGAAAGACAAACATAAAAACAGCAGAACCAATAAAAGGAAAAAACATAAAAACAAAGAAAATCAAAGGAAGTTGGTGCGTTTGAAATTTTGTATATTAGTATAATAAGAAAATGGCTGATAGGCTTACTCAGTTACAGGACTGCATCAATAAAGTAAGTATTTCTCATCCAAGGAAACTGGGAATTTGTAAACAATTCCTTTCATTTTAATTTCAGCAAGCAGAACATTTTTGCAATAGCATTGGGATTCTTCAGCAGTCTGCTCCTCCTAGTAAGTTCCCAAATTTCGATAGAAGTGGGTCCCAGACTCCTCAGCAACAACAAAATCAAGAAGACTATGTTCAGTTATTCACAACATTGATATCAAGATGTGCAAAAGACATTGACACACTTATTGAGTCACTGCCTAGCGAAGAAAGCTCTACAGAGTTACAGGTTTGTTATTTACTCTGAAGGAAGCAGTAGCAAAGGTGGCAAAAAATTTACAGTAATTATATACATTAGTAATTGAGTAAATATTCATTTGCATGGCTCATACTTGTCCAAAATTTCCTACTAGACTTATTAATTTTGTTTTCACTGATAACATATCTTGAGTTAGAACTGCCAAATAAAATGTAAAACTGTAACCTTACATGTAGAATAAATTCAAATTAAGTACTTTTCCCAATCACCAGAACTGCAATACTCTTCTCAATGGGCGTTTCACCAACCAAATTGGCGCCTTCAGGAGATTATAAAAATTTTTCTTCATCTCAATAATTTTGACTTTTGAGTTGCCATATCTCCGGAAGTAGAATGAAGGGCCAAGTTGAATATTTACCAAAAATTATTGGCGTTGCAAAGTGTGTTATAAAGGTATATGAGAAAAAATGTCTGCCTGTAAAAGATGGTACAGTTAATATTCTTTTGTATTTTAGCATGCAAGTTTACGAATTTTGGAACAAGAAAATCAAGAAGCAGCAGAGAGGTTAGAAGCTGTTGTACAAAATGGGCAACAGCTACTAGAAAGGATACAAGCTGCCTTAAGTGATATTGCTCAAGCACAACTTGATATGCAACACCTATCCAAAGTTGCTACAGGTGGGAGAGAATAAATGGCTACAATAACTACAAATTTTTCTGTTTTCATTTCACAGTTGATATCACTCTATTTAATCATTTCAACATAGATTAAAAAATCAAAGATTGGTAGGAACCTTATTGTTCAGAACAAAATTGTTGGCGTCAGATGAAGACATTCTTCTTATATAAGTGATGTAGTAGGTAAGAGTCATAATCAAATGTGTTTTAGATAATTACCTGAAAGTACTGATTACTGATTATCCATACTCTAAGATGAGTGAAACTAGAAATGTTATGAAAATAACAGCCAATGTCCTTTTGATTCATGAATCATTTTTAGAACATTAATGGAATGAATTTAAGTCAGTTGGAAAAAAAATTGAAATCAGAAAGGTGACATACTCTGGGGGTACCTACATTATACAGTTTGTGTCAGTCACAATGAATTTCTATTGAAAAGTTTAAAAAAATTATTTCATATAAAGGCTTTGAAATATTTTACAATATACAGGGTACCGAGTGGAAGCGTGGCCTATCAAATTCAGATTTATTTAATTTAATAAGATGTTGCTTTCCCTCATTTGGATATCAGTTTTTCAATACTGAGTCGATTTTTTCTAATAGAACACTCAATATTTCATCCAAAACGTGATTTTTTCTTGGAAAGCTATTAAGGTGTAGGTAAATAAGTAGCAGTTAGACAGTTATAACAAAAATAATTTTAAGAAATATATTATTTTCAACATTGAACTTCTTCAGCAAAAAACTCGAAAATTAAATCTCAGGATGAAATAAATTAGATACAGAATATCAATAGACCTTCTGGTGATCAATAAATCATCAATCAAATTGTGCTGAAAATTTATTTTGTTTTTTTTTTGTATAACTCTCTAGAACCACTAGGTATATACACTCATGAAAATCAAAAGGTGTTTTGCAATGAAACCAAATGTTGAATAAGAAATATATGTTGTTCCATTTATAAAAATCAAGAAAAATTTGTTTTCAAGTTTCGATTCACCTAGAATTAGAAAAACAAGTTTTAGGACAAATTATCAACAGATCAAACCATTTCATAATGAAACAGACTTTTCATATGACTTTTTAATGAACATAGTATGGTTGAATAAATCACCTTTGTGACATACTTTGCATAACTTCTGAGCTTGTGTAAATTTTTGACTGTCCAGAGGCAATTTACTCTTCTATGTGTAAGTTATCTTGCTTTTTCTTTATGGTGCATTCATCGTTTGCATAGTAAAGGCTCGGAAGTGACAAACGTCCGTATCTTATTTCTCCCAGACGTTCATTCTGTGTGAATCAGATTTGGATTTGTCATGAGCGTTTTTCAACTATTCTATTAGTTTGAAAATTCAGGGTCTCTGTGTGTGTGTCATCACTTGCACGTCTCCGTCAGACATTTCATCAAATTCAGACGAATGTTCAACCTTTTTAAATGGCAACCTTTTATCCATGACAATTGCTAGCAAACCAAATAAAACGGGGCATATTAGTACCACTTCTGACAAATAAGAATACCTCATTCCGTACACCATGCTTTTATTGGATACTTTGTATATTGTAGGATATTTTGAAAAAGCCCAATGAATTTGTATCAAAATCAGCATTAAAAATTATACAGAATCTATTGAAACTTTGAAAGGCATTTAATAAGTGAATTATGTAGACAATATTTTTGGTGATTTTAAAGCTTTGCGAATTTGCCTTCATCCATGGTGGTGTAGTATTGTAGAACAGGGTATCTTGATGTAGGTTTTTTGATAGCCCATTGATTGACTTCTTGGCAGGAAATTCTTTACCTATTCTGTATTTTTGCAAGACTGTGTTTTTGGTATTGAATTAAATATTTGTTTTTTTTAACGCTTTCATCTTTTCCCCTTTCCCTCATGTTTATTTGTGAGACTTTCATGAATAAAGCCATTTCTAGCGGTAAAGTCATGAATAATTATTTCATAATATTCTCTTGAAACTATTAACAATGTTTAGTTGATTTAAATTAAATTTAATTCATTTATATTGATTAATTTTACCTATAAACAAACGTATGCATATTCTAAATTCAGTTTGACGAATTTATATCCTACCAATTAATACAATACATTTCCGGGTATTGCCAAATTGATTTCATTCAATGCAAATTCAGTTTCCTTCCTGTAAAGGTTTTATAATGGGAATCTCATATATAATGGGAAAAATATATAGTAAAACTCGGTGGTGGAAAATTTCTTGTACATGTAGATATGTGGACGACAAGTATCGGCCAATGCCGTCACATAATTATCAATTTGATTCTGAGAACTAAATCACATTTTAACGTCATACTTCTCTTACCTACCTCAAAAGATGATAAAACTGACATCAGACCATTGTTCGACTTTTTCCATGCCTTTTTCAATAACCTTTTGGGATTTTTATTATACGAGTATTAATGTATCTGATGGAACCGACCGATAAAATCGGTCAAAACGTATTCAAAAAACACTTTGTGAGATTTTTTCACTATAGTCACACCATTGTACGGCACGGCAAAGAATTGAAACACCAAGTATAATTAATCTGTCAAACAATGAACTTGCAGTTCAGAACTCAACAAAATTTCTTGGTATATATGTTAACGAAAACTTGCATTGGTATAAGCATATCACAAATCTGGGAAACAAATTAAATCAAATATATTACAGTATCGAGAGTTATTGGCTCCTACCTCAATGAAAAATCACTAAAAATTATATATTCTGCAAATTTTGAATCTTTACTTAAATTTGGTATAATATTCTGGGAAAGCAGCAATAATACCTCTGATATATTCCTTATCTAAAAAAGAATTATGAGAGTTATTTTCAAATCGAACTGTCGTCAGTCATGCCGGGGAATCTTCAAGGTGAATAATATCTTGACAGTATATTCAATCTATATCTATAAAAGTGTAGTAGTAATAAAAGTAGATTTTTGGAAGCTAGACCAAGTCACAATTATCCTAAGCACAAGATGAATATATCTTCTCTCATTCACAAATTGACAGTGTCAGAGAGGCATCCATCCTATGTGTCTATAAGGTTTTTCAATAAATTACCACAGAGACTTAAAATGTTAGAGAGCCTGAAAAAATTCAAAACAGGTGTCAATGAGCTCTTATTCAAGTTAGAACTTTATTCACTTCAGAAATATCTAGATAATTTATAATAGAAATTGTGTGACGTTGTGTCATTTTATGTTTGACGTTTTCTTTATGAAATGTAGAGCACTCTCTGAAATATATTATTATTAAAACATATTTAAGAAATGTGTTCCCTAACTCGTTACTCATAATTCGCTAGAAAACGACCCAACGTCTCCTCTCACTCAAAATACCGCACAATTCCTTAGCTCTCTTCGCACATACCCGCCGCTGCTCCTTTGAGAGCTTGCACCGAGTCGTATTTAGGGCATCGCCGCTATTAATCAGGTGTATGGAAGCGGTGCCGCATCTCCTCGCTCGTCTACCCATGTTACCCGTGATCGATGGGACCATTACCGGGCGAAACTGTCCTCCTTCATGCCGACACTATCGTCTTCGGGACGATTTCATGCCATATTCGCCTCGGGATCAGCTTCGTTCTCCGCACTATCTGATTGCTTCGAGAACTATTAGCTGATTATTCTCTCCGGGATGTGTACAAATTACGGAGAGCATGAGCATCCGCGTTGATGTACCCGATGGAGGTGCTCGTGGGTGCTTTCTTTCAAGTTGGTGGGGTCAATAGATGGGGAACAGGCGATTTTATTGTACTAATGAATGGAGAATTGTGGGTACTTACAGTATTCGTAAAATGGCTCACAAGTGTAGGGAAATTAACGTGTCTATACACTAAACCTTCAAATATTTCATTTAGATGTAGAAACTGGTGGAGACCAGTGCTCGTGGGTGCTTTCTTTCAAGCTGGTGGTGTCAAAAGATGGGGGACAGGCGATTTTATTGTACTAATGAATGGAGCATTGTGGGAACTTACAGTGTTCGTAAAATGGCTCGTAAGTGTAGGGAAAATAACGTGTCTATGCACTTAAACCTTAAATATTTCATTAAGATGGAGAAACTGGTGGATCGGAAGAGATTCATTCTATTCTGGGTGCCTAGGTACTCAGGAATTTAAGACAAAGGAAAAGCTGATGAGTATGAATACAGGGCACTTCTGAAGCAGCTGTGAAGGAGAAACAATTGAGTGACCAGATTAGAAAATTGTTAAATAAGAAATATATGGAGTAATGTAGTATCTTGGAAAACATTTGAAGAAAGCGGCTATCTGGGAAGGAAACTAAAGAATTGTTAAAACAAAATAGGGATCGTCTTAGAAAAACTAAGGGGCCACTCACTCATTGAACTGTTCATTGAGAGAACACCTGAACAAAATGGGGCTGTATAATAGGCCTCAGCTACAGGCAATGCATCAAATGGAGAGCAAACGCCATTTATGTACAATAAATACAACAATAATATTGTTGAAACAAATGTCATAAAAAGTCAGATAGTTCCCAAGTAGCAGCAATGAAAATTGTTCTGCTAGAGCGAGAATTAAAGGCAGACAGATTCTTATTGACAATAATAATAGACATACCCGAAGATAGCTTGGGGTACTTTCTTGCAAATCGAATTATCTCATTATATATTCACGTTGTTGTTTTTTCTTATATCATAGAGTCTTGTAGTTTCGCTTTCATAACTATCTACACACAGCAACAAGGAATATTTCACTCTTTCAGAGTTGAAAGAGATCCTAATATATTAGTACAGCGGTCGGCAAGAACTTTTAGGTGGGGTCCGGATATTGTGGGAAAATTTTAACGAGGTCCAGCAAAAAATAATTGATAATAATTAAGTGCCTACCTATGTATTATTTTGTTTTCAAATAAAATTTTTAATTATAATATACAAGACCTAAATTTAATGTGAGAAACTACATAGATGATCTTGAGCCAGTTTTCTGTAGTTTGGTTTTCGGGAGGAACAGTAAAATCGAAATGTGTATTATATTTTGCGTCCGTTAATTTCGAACGATTTATTTTTTCAAAAAATTCTCTGAGAAAAATGTTTCACATACATATGTCGACCCAAACATAGAGGCCAAATTAATAGCTAGTTTCTTTCAATGTTCATATTATTCATGTCTGGCCCAAAATTTTTTAGTGCATACCGTTTCATACATTTTCAAAGACACATCTTCTTGCGAATCAATTATCTCTATTTGATGTTAGCTTTGACAGATTCAACAACTTGGCAGTGACATCTGTCCGGTCTGCCGCTACATCAACTTCGAATGGCGATTTGAAATAGCTTGCCCATCTCTGTAAAGTCTTGGAATCTTGTAGCAAATTTGTTCTTGCGATCGGCCATATATTTTACACAGTATTTTTCAGATTTTTTTTATATTCAAGAATTGTCGGAAAATGAATAAATTCTGTCTTGCAATATCTTTTTCAAAAATATCCAGCTTGCGACTAAAAGCAGACTCGCTTTGTATCAGATCATTTATCAATTTTCCATTTTCTTGTACCTCTGCCCTGAGCGCATTTAAATATATATATATTCATTCTATTAGAAAAGTCACAACCAGCATATTGTGCTTGTTTGTTGTAATCTCAAAATGATTTCCGGATTTTGAATTTTGCAAGAAAATTTTGCAAATTTAGCCATAAACGTTCAATAACTTAACTTTTACTGAGCCAAGGAACATTCTTATGTTGCAGAAAGTCAGAATACGCTGAAAGGTCGATGCTAAAGAGCAGAGTGAGATCTCATAAATTTATTCAACTTGTCCAAACTGTTCATCAGTTCTTTCAAAGTAGCACTAAGTTTACCATAAAGAGCTACCTGGTGAATTATGCACTGATACGATGTTAGACCTGGGTTTTCATCCCTGATTCTCTTTACTACACCTTTTGCCAATCATTGCTGGGGTTGAAAGAACATATTTCCGTAAAAATGGTATCTAGTTCAACCTATGGATGTTTTATGTGCGTAATAAAGATTTAAAATTATTACTGGTTCGCACAAATACACACGCACACACAGGCTAGATAGAAAACTGATCAAATCATATTAGTTGTAGGTGCTTGTAAAACAAATTAAGTAGGTATTAAGTAAAATAAGTACTAGAAAAGTATATCTTATCTACGTATTGATTTATACTTGATATACAACACATAACAATATTCGGCGGTCAGAAGTTCGACCTTTAGTGGTCCGCAAACGGAAAGCCGAGAGTTGTATAAGTAGTTTCAAAAGTTAGATATTCTTATAACATATCTGCACCAATTCGTCGTAATTTTTTTGGACAAATTGGGATAAGCTAAAACGTTGTCAATTTCATGTGTTGCTGTTTGGTTAGTGACTATGTGTAATAATACACATTTTTGTTTATTTTTTAGATAATGGAAGGTTGGATGACGAAAAAACAGCACGAAAAATTGACTCCTCCTCAAAAAATATTATGCAATAAATGGTTTTATTATATTTCGAAATGATTAGGCAGCATTTTCGATGAAAGACAGCACAAGCAGCACTGTTATTAATACTACTAGTCGTGAGTGAGAGAAATTGGGGCCTGGGAAAAGTAGAGGAAATCATAACCCAACAAGTATAAACTATCAAAGTTTTTTAAAGTTTATTTATAAAACTGAATTTTACAGAAACTAATTTTAAACCATTTCAACTAGTATAGAAGACTCTAATCTTTTAATTAATAGAGATGCAGGAAAATTATGGACACCAAAGGATAGCATATTGATGAAACGTCTTTCGCAATCTGATCTCATCTAGTTTATTGTTTCATATTTTTCTGCAGAATGTTATAGTTTCATTTGATAGTATAGAAGACCCTGATCTTCTGATTGATAGAGATGTAGAAAAATTATGGACACCGAAGCATATTGATGGGACATCATTCCACAATCAGATTTCATCTAGTTTTTGTTTCATATGTTCCTGCAGAATGTCATAGTTTCATTTTGGCTACTTTACGATTTTATGGAAGACAGGATGGAAACATTCCATGTCTTCTTTCATACAATATTGTTCAATTAGTGGAACCACTCTGGAAAATAAACTGATGGTCAAGAATTATTTCCTTTCAAAATACTGCTAGTAATTGGTGACATGGCACATAGATAAATATTTTTGAATAATAAAAGCATCCACACTATATCACAGAATACATTGATTGTTTGAATAAAAACCTATGTATTTGGTTGTATTTGGAGTATCACTTGCAATATTTCTTCATGGAACTTGCTCGTCTTTACAGCTACCACAAATAAAGTTCAGCAGAAATATTTTGACGATGAGACTAACTTAACGTGTAGTTCTAGTATGATAAAATATTTCTCCATCAAATAACCAAACGTTTCTTCGCGACAAGTGAAAAAAGGTTATGTGCTGTCATAATATTGTACATTTACATTGGAGTAAGTGATAGTGAAGTTTGGCAACATTTTGATTCGATTTCCTTCCTCCTTTCTACTCCCTCATTTGAAGAATACTGTTTTTTTAGAATTAGAAAAGGGGTTACTCCTTTATATTCGAAAATAGAGGTCCAGGCCTCTGTTCGAGTATACAAGTTTCCAAAGCTTTCCCAGTATAACTACTTTCTTGGCTATGTTTTGGCAGACATTAAATTGTTTAATTTAAATTAATATAAGAAATCATATTCAGAAGAAATTCTGCTCGGTAACATTAATCTCTAGCATGAATTCTTGTAGAGTTCCTCTTTCTGAAGATTTCAGAGAGGCACAGATTTCAACACTCGTTATAAATGAGGCAAGTGATTTCGTAAATGTAAACTATCAACTAATGCCGTTGTGATTACTCCATTTCCGAGATAATGAGGTAACCACAATGATTTTTGAGTAATGATCCTTCGATAAATAAGACAAAAATAAATAGCTATAATAAAGAACGACAAATTATGATATTACCGTTTGAAATTACAGTGTTTTAAATGAATTAGATATTAACTTTAATGAACACCAGAGTTCTCGTGATTGCCCAAGGCTGATCAAAGAATTACTCGGCTACCATTAAATCCGTTCATCTTGAGGAATATGCCACGATTTTCAGACGTTCGATAGAAAGTTTTAGATGTGGCGGGTCTGAAATTTCACTCTTGTCCGTCGTATGAAAGGTGGCAAAGTTCTACTCGTTTTGATTGAAACCGATGATTAACACTTTACTTGGCTTTGAAGTTGCGGATTATAGCGATCAAATGTCACTCTTGTTGGTGCTAAGTATTTGATTGTAAAGGTTTTTACTAGCACGAGGCTCGTTTGGTAGTGACACTATAAGAATAAGAGATTACCTACAATGTTCATTTTCACTATTTTATATACACAAATTACAAATAAAGTGCATATGATAAAAAACATATTACAATAAAAGTAAACTAGTTGAGAAAGAACATAAATAAACGGAAACTATTCGGAAACGGAATAAACCAGTAGTTCAAATTTGAATGTTTGATGTCGATTTTGAAAGACAATGAATTGTGCAATCCGATTCTAACAAGAAAAAGATTGATGAAAGTTCAATGAATTTTTTTGGGAAATAGAAAGTCGGTACCAAGGACTTCTAATGTAGTGCACATATTACGTTGCTGAACTTGCATAACTGGGAATTCTGAATGTTTATGGATTTTCTAGAGAAGATCTATAAAAATATAACGATAGTAAAAGCATTTCTTCTGAATTTCATTACATTGACTGACAGTATTCTCCGATGAAACCGCATTTTGCTGTCCATGATCAAGATGCTATTACTAATATGATGAATACCAAATTCATCATTATAATTCAATTGACGCAGTACAAACTAAAAGGTTGCTGAATGTAACTATTCCAGCTAAGGTTATCATCACTTTCAATTCACAATAAATTGATAAGACATTTGTACTCCATTAGATAATTATTTGTAGAAAGGTATTCTGAGTGGTATCATAAAGAGTGTGTTAGCTTGAATCCAACGGTCTGCTTTCACCAGAGCAATCAACAACTGAGTTTCTTTTCATTGAAACTTTTATGTGAACTGATTCAAGATGGTATCGTTGGTAAATAAGAGAAAGCAGAAATATATGCAAATTATTTCAAAGGACGATCGATTTTCACAGTCTATCGTCCAATCCGTGCTAGGAATCGCACATTGGTAGGTAAGTCCTCGCTAATCCTTAGTTCGCACAAGTTTCGACTTCTGAGGGGTTGTCATTCGTAGGGGAGGCAACAGCTGATACACGGACTGTAATATATTTTTCAACAGATAACGATGTCGTAGAAAGAACAATCGAATTTGAATCCTTTTAATTTTTTGATACTTTTTAGAATTTGATTCAAATCAATGCAGAAATTTCTCAAGGGTAATAAAGGCAAACTGAAATAATTACCCTAAAAGTTACTTCGTAATACTCGTATGAACCTCTGTGAAGGAATGATCAATTTGTGGTAACACATACGTAACTTCACGTAAATTTCACTTCATCTGTATCTCTGTAGCTGTAGAGTAAGAAGGGTGAGTGTAAGCCCACATCACTTAGGCCACATGTGACCCATTGTACATCCTCCCGAGGAGTTGTCCTCCTAGGGCAACGTCCATCCTGTCCTTTCCAGAAAGGTGGACAGGTCACTGGGAGACATCTCCTTTATATCGGCAGGTGTAGGCCAAGACTCGCCAAATACATACTCTCTTATTGACGATAACTCTGGGCACTCGCATGAGACATGCCTGACAGTCTCATCTTCCTGTTCACACATCCTGCATAAAGGTGAGTCCACTAGCCTCATATTATGGAGGTGTTTCCTTAGTTGATAGTGGCCATTCAGAAATCCTACTGTTAAGCTCAGATTTTTCCTGGTCATCGCCAGATATTTCTTCAGTGCCAGCTTCTTAGGGTCGTCCAGGGTGATCCTGGCAAGATTATATCCTTTGCTTCCATCCCCTCTCTTTAGGGATTGAGCATGGGTGCATCACTTGGTTAGTTCCGTAATTGTCGAAGTCATCAAGCGTAGGTGCCACTGGGTCCTAAAATTCTTAGTCCAGCCGCTCCCTTGGCTGAAGAGTCGGCAATGCGATTACCTTTACTCCTGTTGTGCCCTTTAACCCAGCTCAGGATAATGTTAATATCTACAAAGGCTTTGGCTAAATCTTGGTGGCACTCTAGTACTAGCCCTGAGGTAACACGTTGTCTGTTCAAGGCTAATAGGACATGTAACACGTTGTCTCTTCAAGGCTAATGGGACTTGTCTGCTGTCAGTACAGAATGTTATGTTTTTCCTTTTCTGGTTACTTCTTTTGTGGCGATTGAGATACCAACCAGTTCTGTTTGGACCACGCTGGTATTTTTCCCATTTAGTGATCTGGAGTACACTCCACAACTTGAGCCTTCTTTGGTTTTTGAGCCGTCTGTATATATGTGTATGGCATTTGTAGCATCTGACTCTGTGTTCTGTTTTATTTGTATTTTATAGGGTTTATTAATCACAAACCTGGGTTCAATTGCATCACTGGTTGCTTGCAGCAGAGGTTGCGCAGTAAGCGCTTCTCGCCATAGGCCCAGCATCAATTGGCTCATTCTTACTTCGAGGTTTACACCAGTCGTGCACAAACACTTCAACTGAAACTTCAAATATCTATCGCCTTATTAGATCACTTCGTACCGTACTTCAAACTAGATTTCCTCGATTTGCGTATTGGTAGTGTTTATATATTGTAATGGAAGTCTCTCGAAGCCTATTGAAAATTCATTAGAATTCTCTCGAAGCGACGCGATATCTAGAACAGTCGCGAAGCGCGAGTCGAATTGAGTACGATCTTGGGCAAGTCACAATTGATTTTCGACGACCAGTGGCGGCCGGCGTTATTTTTTCATGAGATGCTTCACGACAATATCATGTTTTGCTAATAGATAAATAATGAGTCATAGACATTAGGATGGTCCAAGAAAATACGTAGGAGTATTCCATCATTTCCAAAAGACTGGATACGTTTCTTCTCAGCGAATTGGATTGATGCTATTTTTACCCATTTTTCTTTCATATTTCCAGATTGAGAGGATATTAACAGAGTGTATTCTTTTATAAATATCATCACTCTAAAGGTTCATGACAATCCCAAAAAATTCAGGAAGGGGTGCGAAACTCTCGCAGATCGAATGTTTTTGAATAATTAACAATATCTTTCTTTGTAGAAGAAGGCAACTTTCAATTCCACATTAAAAATACCATGTTTGAACGAGTTATTCATTATATGGCACATTGTACTAATTACTAAAGATATCTAGAAGGATTCTGTTTTTGGGCACACTCTGGAACCAGCTAGGATTGTAGTTCTATATACGAAGGGTTATTTATTTCATTTCTGCTAAATATTTCGGCACGAATATTAGCTTTTCTTGGTATCATTCCATTGTCTATGTTTACCAGTGTAAAAAAATATTGGGACCAGTGAATCTGGATTCAACTGATCAATTATTGTGGCTTTAAGTCGACAGATTTGCACGACCTTTACCAAAAATACGATTGTTTTTTCGCAGTTCATGGTGGAGTATGGAAACTTCACCATTTATTATTACCTGAGACACACTTCATGAATCATCTTGAATTGTCCACCTGGTATTTCAACATAGGTTCATTACCAGTTGTATATTTTCAAATCTGATCATCAATGAACCTGCAAATGACCAAAATATAGAGATTTCAATTACTCGCAAAGAGGGTCACCTAACGTTAGTTTTGTCCTCTCTCCCGCCCCCTCTCGTCACTCGCACATCGCAGTAAATAGCCGATTCGCCACGCAAGACCTCTTCGTAATCGCGCTGCCGTACGTTTTCCAGCCAAAGCCAAAGCTCGAATTTACGACGCGATAATCGCTTTATTCTCGTCTCTCATTCACCCAGCCACCTACAGAACATTATTTTATATTTAACGTGTTTAATAACACTCGGGAATTTATAGGGATCGGACAGTAATTACGGTTCTCTACCGGAGAGTGATGACTCGCCAACTTTCTTCACTGGTGGCATGTGGGATCGGCCGAGGATGGGTCGGCGAAATGATTTTTGGTGGTTTTCACTGTGTTCTTCTAGTTCTCGATTCATTTTCCTCTCTCTCTGGAATCTTCACTGACATAGAATCAAAATTGAATACACCGCGTGCTCTTTGAAACTAGATTCAATGGAAGGTTTAGTCTGACCAATATATTTTTGTCGCAGTTCTAACAACGTCAATCTCAGAATTCACATATAGTTCAATCGACCAAAGGTTTGGTTAAGAAAAAACTTTACAAGTAGGTTTCTCACCAAATGTATATGTATGAGAGCTAAATCCGTCTGCTAGTGAATAAGTGGAGTGAAGCTTCCTTTCCATCTATCCAAAACATTCTTGCCTGGTCTATAGCGATGTGCAGGTGTTCCATTTTGGCCAATATCGAAAATTCCGTAAAATTTTCAGCGGAATATTTTCCATTCGGTTTCAATTTATGCACCTTTCCAATTTTTTTTACTTGTATTTTTCAAAAATGTACATACGATAGTTTCGACATACCTGAATGTTCTTCAGTTTTTCGCAGGGAGACTTCTCCATCAATTGACATTTATTGATATATCTAAGAACATCGGCGACATTTTCTTACCAATCAGCAACATGATTTGACCATGTGAGCGGGTTATAAATTCTACTGAATTTCATTCAATCAATTCAAAAAAGTAACTTTAAACAGTGATGTGTAGAATTTCATTAGTTCGGACTTCCATTGTCTGATATTATATAAAATGATTTGAAATCCCTGAAAGAACTAAACAAGAAGAATTAAAAATGATTAGCGGAAAATAACAAAAACCTGAAATAAAGTAATAGTGAAATAAAATACAAGTAAAAATAGAACAACTGAACAAGAAATAATAAAAAATTAAGTGACTCCAAGCCAAGTTTCTTCACGACGTTTGGATTGTTGGTATCCACAATCGTCTTCGGCTGATGACTGGACTGATTCCTCCAAAAATGATTATTTATAGGTTATTCGAGTACTTTCACTTTCACCGTTTTCCTTTTTTCGCTTCATTGGTTTAGTGGAAAGTGACGTTTGGCGGGAGTTGGCCATTTTTCGCTTGGTGATGGGTTGCCATATGTTGCGTATCTCTACGCTAGGTTGGCTGAATACGTTGTTGGACAACATGTATGCGGCTTCTTTAAATTTTCTCCTAAACCAATGTTCCTCTCTGTGAATGATCTCAGCTTGGGACCACTCGATATTATGTTGATGGGTCCAAAAACGTTCTGATATTCCTGATTTGCTGGATTCCTCTCGCTGTGTTTGTTTCTTGTGCTCGGCAATGCGAACATTCAAGGGCCTCTTAGTTTCACCGATATAGGAGTTTCCGCACTCACAGGGTATCCGGTAAATGCAATTCTTGGAATCGTAGTCCACGTTTGGTGGCCTGATTTTTGTAAGGCTGCTACAGATAGTGTTTCCGGATCTAAAGCAGGTTCTGATGTTGTACTTTGAACCAATTCTTCTTATCCTTTCCGATAGTTCTCTGTTGTAAGGACGTGCAAGCACTGATTATGGTGGCTTCTATTCCTTGCGAGGCTCCTGTTGTATTTTAGCCAAAGTATGTTCTACCATCGCTTTGAAGTAGCCATTCCATTGTCATCGTGCAAATCTGTCGATTTAAAGCCACAATAATTGATCAGTTGGATCCAGATTCACTGGTTCCAATATTGTTTTACACCGGTAAACATAGACAATGGAATGATACCAAGAAAATCTAATATTCGTGCTAATAGTTTTGATGATATCGAGTTCCTTCTCGAGACCTTCCTTCGTATTACTGAGCCCAAAAGCACGGTCTAATAGTCTTGATGATTCCTCTTATAGTCGATTAATATTGGTTGGATTTGTCGTTCAAACACTGTCCTGTGTGAGTGGGTTATTGGTATACAGATGTTTCCCACTTAGTGTCGGTTTACCAATCCGTCTTGAAATGGCTATTCTTTGTGGACGTTGTGTGGAATGAAGGAGTACAACTCTCACAGGTAACACTGTCATCCTCACATTCCATCCTAACATTATAAAAAAATCACTCAATTCATTTATGAAATAATGTCACGAAATGTTTATATTGAGAATTTTGCATCTTATTTCATGAGAATCTTGGTTGGTACTAGATTTTGTGCTAGATTAGAATATTCAAATCCCCAAAACGACTGATATCAAATTATCATGATAATACAAATATGGTTGATTTTTCAATGTTAATTTATGTTATACTGACTTTTCGAATCATAATTTTGTAGAAAAACAACAACAAATAAAAAAAGTCTATGGAAAATAAAAAATGTCCACAGTTAATGAATATTGTTTATGATATCACAACACTGAACATTCTCCAACAGATTCTGATGATATTTATGGCACATATTCAATCTTTTCTCGAATATTGTTCACATGTTGAAATTTCCCTTGTTATTTCACAATGAATACATTTATCAGTATAATGAAATTCGGTAAATTGTAATATAATCATGTATCTATTGCAACAAAATTACATACATCTAGTTTTCGATTCAGAGTCAGAGTATGAAAATCTCTTTACAACTAGATCATGAGTACGTCCCTGCTTCGGTATTTCGTTCCCGGGTGTTTGACATCCGAATATTGAATTTCGTAGAAGAGCAGGGTCTTTAGCTCAGATAAAACCCATTTATCGATTATTCTATGTGCTCATCTTGTTTGCTCTGTTATATATCAAAAGGTTCTGCAATCTTTGAGTTATTTGTTTTGATGATAGTGTTGTACATATCCTTTGTCCAGCGATACGCGTCAAGATTAGGTCAGGTTCAAGAGAGCACGTTTAATATTTATTTTTCTGTCAATTCTGGTTCGATGAGTAACCTGAATTCAAGGTGACTCAAATAGTGCTGTTTAACGATTGATTTTTGGTAAGATATTGGATGTATTATACCACAAGCTACAAATTATTGACATTAGGCAGTCAGTTTCAAAATCGAATATACTTTGCATTCTATAACGAAAACAAGTCACTACGAAACCAAATAATCGTGTCATATCTAGAGCGAATAAAGCAGTGGCTCAAAAATCTATCACATATATAATCCAATGCCAGATTCACTCAGAATGACTCACGGGAAAAATCGTTTTTGACAAAAAAAAACTCGAAAAATGGCTAATTTCAGAAAATAGACAGATTTTCTATGAACTTGAGAGTCCACGCTGATTCGTCCTCTTTTCTGAAGTGCAAACTATAGACTTACATTTATCCTGGTTGATGAATGTCTTTTTTGTAAATGTGCATTATTAGAAGTTGAACTATAGTATTAGCAGTGTGTACCTACCTCTTCAGATGGAGATTCATTGTTACACTATATATAGTTATGTACACCCATGGTCCTCAGATAGCCTATGTGGAATAACGTATTTTCACAATATTTGTTAACATTATAATATTTCTTACACTTATCAACCAACGAGAATCATGTGCCCTGAGGAAGCGCACTGAGCCAAGAATGATAGCCTTTTGTATCTCTCCAGCTAAGGTGTCTGCCTTAGTGCGGCATGATTTTAAAATTCGATAGTAGAGTGCGCATCATTCCACCAAGGACTCCAATAATCAAAACAACCATCGTGACAGAGTGGTCTGGATATATGGTAATATAGCACTCTTAGGGTCGCGTTATGTCAATGGATACAGACCGAGACCGCATATGCTTGGCATGCTGATAGCAAGTGCATGACGGTCTCGGGCGCCTCGCGGCAGGCCCTGCACTTTGTGTCAGGAACCTCTATACCCATCACGCGACTGCGTTAGACTAAGGTGTTGAAGACACCATCCCGGCAAGCCACGATGAACCCCTCAGTTTCTGACTTCAGCACACTCGACCTCAGAAAAGCGAAAGTCAGGCGCTTTGATAAGCCAAATTTTTCAATGTTATTGAAGAAGACCCCATGCGTTGGCTTATCCTTGTGTTTCCGCAGAAGTGAGGTGGGCGTTTATATATGGTGAGTGGGTTTTTATATGAGCTTTTTGCTGAACGGGTTCCAACTTGGTGACAGAGTTGTGGTTACCTCATTCAGTGTCGAAAACTAACTAAGTTCATCAGCTGCTCGGGCAGCTGCCCTAAAAAGAAATGCTCCGATTCCTGCTCTCTCATGGCCACGGACCATGCAGAGAAGGTGATCCAAACTCCTGACGACTTTACAGGCTATATCCAGTACCATTTTTTGATGTACACACTCTAACCTCAAAAGTCCACGGCCTCCCTGATGTCGCTGGAAGTACAACCGTGGAACGGACGATTTGGGACTCCTATAGAGATGCATCATTTTGCGGATCTTTACGTCGAGTTGATACAGCTCCTCTCGAGTCCACTTCACTACTCCAAACGAGTAGAGTAAGATTGGAACGGTAAGCATATTTGTTGCAACAACTTTGTTCTTCCTCGACAGTTCCGATGACCATATCTGTCGAAGTTTGTGCTGATACTTACCGCGGAGAGAGTTTTTCACTGCTGTTACCTCTTGTGAGTGGTGTTGTTCCACCCCGAGGTAAGTATATGTCTCTCCTGTATCCAAATAATGTAGGATGCTTCCATCTACGAGCTGTAGAACCTCTCAGTAGTCCCCGCATCGTCTTCTTTTTAGATGGACCATTGCACATTTGTCTATCCCGAATTTCATACCGATATCATGTGTGTACTCTTCCATCACCCTCAAGGACTGATGGAGATCCTTCTCTCCAGAGTCATAAAGTTTAAAATTATCAATCTAAAACGAATGGGTGACTTTATGCCTCCGGTTTCCGGGGGTGCCACAGTTATGGCTTGATTCGATGTTATGGTGAAGCGAGTTCGCCAAAGAGGTATCAGTTGTTCAATGCATCTCACTATTTTGTCGCGGATCGCAAGGCATCTGACAGATGAGCTCACGAGAAATTGTATCAAATGCCTTTCAGTAATTGATCTAGGTCATAGAAAGGTTACGAGTATATTGTATATTATTATTATTATTATTACAGTGCTGTTATTATTATTACACTCAATTGTGAAATGTTGTTTGTCAGTTATGTGTAGTTTTAACAATTGTTATTGAAAATTTTTGAATTCAAGTCAACGCCAGATGCAACGTCATTATATTTTACGTAAAAATGTTTTGATACGATTCGTCACACGGTGATTCTGAGTGAATTTTTTATCTATGTTGGATAAACATTATAGTAAACAGCTCTCTTCTATTTTCAAATCGCCTTTTTTGTCTTAACATTATCAATACGGTTAGTATCTAGTATTTTTCATTCATCAAATTCATTTTTCATTGGTGACCAATTCCCCAATAATGTAGACAGGATGTATCAAAGGATCCGGTATTTATTCAGGCTATCAATATTTGTGTATTTGCAAATTCGATTCGGAAGGCTTATCATTTATTCTTCGGGTTCACGGCCAAACGAAAGAAAAATCTGATTGTTTAATCATTTCCGTTTTTTAAAGTCAATGTTTGTCATTGTGCAAGTTGAGTCTGCTTTCGATTTCTGCGATATTTACATAAATGTGTTTCCTTAAGTTTATGTAGCCTATCGATGACATATTTTATGGTGATGTTCCAGGAATTTTATTTAGTATGGATAATAATTTTGCTAAGAAGATATATCACATGAAAAACAACTCTAATGCAATGAATGTCTACCACAAATGTTCATTTCTCATATTGAGGAATATTTCTGGGCTAATCGCATTGCAAGCACCTCTATTTCTATACAAAAGTACTGCAATGAGTTTTCAACTGATGTTACGTTTCAGCCAATTGAGATAACTCTTCATTATGAGAAGCTGGAACGGAAGTAGGAGCATCACAACTAGCCAAACCAAACGTAGTCGTTAGAATGGCCCGCTAGATCGTCTGACATGATCCCTATAGATATTTTTGAGGAAACACATGCCATTTGAATGTACGATACGACATCGCAGTCCATTGCAGAGTCGTGAATAGAAAAAAAAAGTTGTTTGCAATGAAGTTACCTCTGGAACATTCCATGAGGCAAGAAAAAAAATTGTAAATATACTTCATCATCATCAGGAAGTGAATGGTGAATATTTTGAAAATTTTTTAGAACCACTGGAGTGAGTTTTGAATATATTTTTTTTTAATTATAATATTTATCATTTGCAGGTTCTTTAAACGAATATGAAACTACTCACTATACAGAAAAATCTAATATGATTTCGAAAATGAAAAAAGTCAAATGGGGAATTGCAATACCCAGATATCAAACAGGTTGAACTTTTATATTTGAAAAAAAGTTGTGCTATCAGAGATGAGTGACGTAAATACCATTGTCTTTCAAAATATCTACATTTTTCAAGATATTTATATCTACACGATACCAGAAAAGTGTAGTTATTTTTTATAACATTGTCAGTGGTATCAGTTGGGTTAAATTAATATAAAAATTACCCTACAATTGATTCTTGTGGTATTTCTGCATTAGGAGAAATGTAAGACCTCAATTATAGACACAAAATGAAGTTCAAAAAAATTAACATCAAAATTAATTTACTCACAAAAATG
>WOGP01000070.1:0-34679 GCA_015342065.1 Leptinotarsa undecemlineata
TGTTCATATAGAAGTATTTGTTTCGAAAGAATTTTTTTCTTTCGTGTAATTCAATGTTTATATGAAAGTAGCTGTTTCAGGAGGACTTTCTTTCAGTATGTGTCTGAAAGTTACTTCTTTGCATGATCTATACATCCATGTATGGAGGTACTTATTTTCAAATCGATTACTTTCTTCCTTTCTTTGGAAGATTCCCTTATATTTTTTTTCCGTATCGAGATGGAGTAGTAGAAAGCCAAAAATTTTCTTTCCCAAAAATATAATTTTTGAATAATTTTTCTATAACTAGTTTATTTCGGTAAAAGTTTTACAGTTGGAGAAAAGCAAGATTTGAAAAAGTTAATTCAACCCTATTTATCTTCTTTCTATAAAAATATATTTGAATAATTTTCTTATGATTAGTTCATTTAGGGAAAAGTTGTACAGTTGGAGAAAAGATAGATTTTTTGGTAAAGGAAAAAACAACGTTGATTCAACAGTTTTAGCAACGATTGACGTCACAGAAATTTTCCATATGAAAAACTATATTGATCTCTTGTTTCATTTTTACACAAGTAGAATTATTGCTTGACACTTGTCTATATTTTTCAAATTTGCAGATAATGACTTATTTCTTTAAATTTCAGTAATGGTTTCTCTAAAATATTCAACCGAACATCTATAACAAGAAGAGTAAAGAGAAACACTAATCACCTGATATTAACTCTTAGAGAAAAGGAGCCAACCCCCGAGGTGAGTAGAAACATTTTTTTCCTTACCTTCCAATACTGGTTCTTGTCTGGATAGTTTTTCGATCGGTTTTTGCGTTTGAACCTCTTCTATCATGACGGACTCCAGTATATCGTGTACCAATGTTCCTTTCGCTTTTCCTACCTTAGGAACTTTGGATCCTAAAATATTCAAAATTCGATTAGGGTGAGTAAAACGAAAATTTTACGTGTAAATATCTTACCTGATTCCTGTGTTTTTTCTAATGTGTACACTTCTGTTATTATTTTTGTGGCATTTTGTGTTGTTATGGTTGGTGTAACTGATGTTGCATTACTTGGAGTTTCAATTTGCAGCGTGCCCATGTCGCCTTCGCCGTGATAATCTTCACTATCGGCCAAGTAAGTGTTGACCAAAACGAATGGTTTCTTTCCTTCTTCAGTGAGCGTGAGGATTTCAGTGACTTCACAGCCAACATCGACTGGCTTCCTGAAGACTCGTTTCTTGACTTTCTTTACAATTTTTTTTCCAGTCTTGCCATACTCAACTATTTCGTCTGTCGTTTCTGGGAGCTCAATTATCTCTGCGACCTCGAGAGGAATTTGAAAGTCCCCAGCTATATTTTCGGTTTTGACAGTGATTACTGGTTCAGAATTATCTGTCGTTAGGGTTTCTATCGTAGTAACCTCACTGTTTGGACCCCGTTTCTTTTTTATCACCCGCTTTTTAAGAGTTTTTGTTACTAAAAGACCTTCGGGAGTCATCTCTTCAGATTCTCTTACTTCTTCTGGCATCTCGTATACCACCCATCCGATCTTGATTGGAACACCTTCTGCCTCTTGCACTTTGAAAGAAGGTTCCTCTTCAGATCGTTTTTTGAATGGTTTCAACTTGATACTTCCAGGAGAATCTTCGGGCAAATCTCTACGTTTGATTTTTCTTGAAATCTTGGTATCGTCCGGTTGAGATATTTCTTTTGGAATTCCTGGAATCAATTCTCTATGCTCGATTTCTTCATCAAGTTTAGCTTTGGGTTTCTTGACGTTTTTTCCTCGGGTAGTTTTCCTCGGAATATCTTTCGTCTTTAATTCCGGTTTTTCATACTCCTCCAAAGTGACATCTTCTCGATCGATATCATAAGGCGAGAAATCAATTTTTTCAATCTTGTCTGTATGTTCTCTTTTTGGTGTGTCGGATTGTTCTTCAGTACTTTCTGGTACTTTTTTGAGCAGAGATTCTGTATCTCCAATTATTTTTCTCGGAACTGACTTCAAAGATATTACTTCATCGCTCTCTGGTGAATCTGAAAGTTTTCCCTGACCGATTATTATACTTAGTGGTTTTTCAGTAGTCTCCGGCAATTCTTTGGGTAATTTTTTGTGTTTCCCTTCGTCAATAATATCATGATCATCAATGTGACCAACTTTATCTATTGTTTCTAGTTTTTCGAGTTCAGGATGATCGATTTCTATATCTTTGAACTTTTTGTATTTCTTTTTTGGCAATGTTTTCGCCTCTTCAACATTACGTGACAAAATACCATGGTCCTTGTTATAGGGAGGAAGTACAGTTAGGACAAGACTTTGCTTTTTTTCAGATTCGATCGGAAATGAAATGAAGCGAATTCGGCTCATTAAACGTACTTTTGGAAATTTGACTTTGTCTTGTTTCAGTTTTTGAGATTTTGGCTTCTTCAACTTCACTTGAGTTACATCTTCAATTAACGCATGACTGGGTTTCACTTCAATAACCTTCGCTTCTCTTTGATTTCTCCTTTTTGGGATAGCTTTCTTGTCCAAGTTTTCTGCAGATTTAGGCTTATCTTCATACTCGTGTATATTTATTATCTCCAGAGGTTCCTTATTATCTTCCAGAATTGTGATAACTTCAGTGATTTCTACTTTGGGCCCAACTTTTTTGAGGAATGTTCTCTTCTTCGATATTTTTTTCACAGGAGTTTCACCTGAAGTACTGATTTCAATAACGTCGAGGTCTTCTGGTAATTCGATCAGAGATGCATTTGGAGTTTCATTAATTTTCTCCCTAGTTTCTTCTATGACAAGATCTCTGGTAGGTTCTTCACCTTCAACTTCGGTGCTAATGATACTGATTATTTCATTTTTGTCACCTTTGGGCCTCTTTAGAGTACGTTTTATTATAGTTTTTTTCTTTCCATCGGATGTTAATGATGACTCGATAATCTCCGGAAATTCAAGCACGACACTGCACTTTCCAATGGGAATATTCATTGTTATGGGTAATTCAGGTAGAGGATGTGACAATACCTTTCTGATCATTTCCATTTTCAATAAATTCAAGACATCTCCTTGTGTTACAATCTGAGTTTCTGACAAAGTTGGAACGAACAAGATATTCTCATCTTCCTTTCTCTCCTTTTCCTGTGATATATCCTTATATTCTTCAATAGTTTGTATTGTTTCTGGGTTATTATCTTCTTCAATCTGCATTCTTTCTTTTTCTTTCTTGATCACACGTTTTTTCGCAACTCGTTTTTTTGCCTCTCCATCTCTGATCACTTCAGAAACTTGAATCTCTTCAGGCAATTCCTGAACTGTAAATATGGGCTTTTCTGAAAATTGAGCTTCGGGCTCAACGGTTACGGTTACGGTTGTCTCTGGTTTCTTCCCTTCCTCTTCAATAGTTACTATTTCAGTTTTTTCTTGATTTCCATCTTTTTCTTTCTTGATGACACGTTTTTTGGTAATTCGTTTCTTTGTTTTTCCATCTCTGATCACTTCAGAAACTTGAATCTCTTCAGGCAATTCCTGAACTGTGAATGTGGGTTCTTCTGGAAATTTCTTTTCGGGTAATTCAGATGTTTCAACTACCACTGTTGTCTCTGGTTTCTTTCCTTCTTCTTCAACAGTTACTATTTCTGTTTTTTCCTGCTTTCCATCTTTTTCTTTCTTGATCACACGTTTTTTGGTAATTCGTTTCTTTATCTTTCCATCTCTGATCACTTCAGAAACTTGAATCTCTTCAGGCAATTCCTGAACTGTAAATGTGGGTTCTTCTGGAAATTTTTTTTCTGGTACTTCAGATTCTGCAGTTGTTACTGCTGCTTCTGGTTTTTTTTCTTCTTTTTTCTGCTTTTCATTTTTTCCTTCTATCACACGTATTTCTCTTTTCATTGTGACTACTTTAGAATCATGAATATCTTCTGGTAATTTTTCAACAGTCAATGGAAGTTTGTCTGGTGTTACATTTCCTGGACATTCAATGTTCTCTACGGCTCCAAGTGCTTTCTTGAGTATCTCAATTTGTACCAGATCCATAATATCGCCTTGTTTCAAATGTTTCTTTGCTAATGTGGGTATGAAAAGTATATTGTCGGGCTGTTCTAGTACTGCTTCTTCCGGAGTTTCGAATTCCTGCACAGTAACAGTTGTTTGAGGTTTTTTACCCTCTTCTTCAACTGTGACTATTTCCGTCTTTTGCTGTTTTCCATCTTTCTGCTTCTTGATGACTCTCTTCCTGGTTACGATTCTCTTCTCTTTGCCTTCGTCTGTTGTAACGTGTGTTATTTGAACTTCTTCAGGAAGTTCTTCAACCATGTGTTTTGGCTGTTCTGGAACTGCTTCCTCTACAGCTTGGAGTTCGTGCACAGTAACTGTTGTTTGAGGTTCTCTACCCTCTTCTTCAACTGTAACTATTTCGGTCTTTTGCTGTTTTCCGTCTTTTTGCTTTCTGATGACTTTCTTTCTGATAACTATCTTTTTCTTTTTACCTTCGTCTGTTGTAACGTGTGTCACTTGAACTTCTTCAGGAAGTTCTTCAACTATGTGTAGTGGCTGTTCTGGGACTGCTTCCTCCGGAGCTTCAAGTTCTTGCACAGTAACTGTTGTTTGAGGTTCTCTTCCCTCTTCTTCAACTGTAACTATTTCGGTCTTTTGCTGTTTCCCGTCTTTTTGCTTTTTAATGACTCTCTTCTTTGTTACGATTTTCTTCTTTTTGCCTTCATCTGTTGTAACGTGTGTTATTTGAACTTCTTCAGGAAGTTCTTCAACCGTGTGTACTGGCTGTTCTGGGACTGCTTTCTCAGTTGCTTCAAGTTCTTGCACAGTAACTGTTGTATGAGGTTCTCTACCCTCTTCTTCAACTGTAACTATTTCGGTTTTTTGCTGTTTTCCGTCTTTTTGCTTTTTAATGACTCTCTTCTTTGTTACGATTTTCTTCTTTTTGTCTTCATCTGTTGTAACGTGTGTTATTTGAACTTCTTCAGGAAGTTCTTCAACCGTGTGTACTGGCTGTTCTGGGACTGCTTTCTCAGGTGATTCCAGTTCTTGCACAGTAACTGTTGTTTGAGGTTCTCTTCCCTCTTCTTCAACTGTGACTATTTCCGTCTTCTGCTGTTTTCCGTCTTTTTGCTTTCTGATGACTCTCTTTCTAGTAACTAACTTCTTCTTTTTGCCTTCGTCAGTTATAACGTGCATCACTTGAACTTCCTCAGGAAGTTCTTCAACCATGTATACTGGCTGTTCTGGAACTGCTTCCTCCGGAGCGTCAAGTTCTTGCACAGTAACTGTTGTTTGAGGTTCTTCACCCTCTTCTTCAACTGTGACTATTTCGGTCTTTTGCTGTTTTCCGTCTTTTTGCTTTCTGATGACTCTCTTCTTGGTTACGATTTTCTTTTTTCTGCCCTCGTCTGTTGTAACGTGTGTTATTTGAACTTCTTCAGGAAGTTTATCAACCGTGAGTACTGGCTGTTCTGGGACTGTTTCCTCGGAAACTTCAAGTTCATGTACAGGATATTTTTCTGTGACTCCTTCTGGAGCTTTCAGTTCTTCAAAGGCGACTTCAGATTGCATCTCATTGTCGTCTCTAGTAGTTTCTATTTCTTCTATATGTATTTGACTTTTTGATTGTTTGATTGGTTTCGGTTCTTCATCTAGCATTTCTTCTATCACGATATCTCCCGCATCATGTCTTTTCACTTTATTTCTAATGATGGTTCTTTTTTTTGTTATCACTATACTCTCTGCACCGTCTGGCGCTGATCTAAAATTAGTCACTATTTCTTGAATTTCTTCTGTGTCTGTATCTTGTCGAATATCTGTTTTGTCGTGTTCTGCCATGTTCAGCTTGGTGCTTGTGCGTGTGATGCTTGCTTGTGTTTTATGTGTTGCTGTTTCATCCAGTTGTCCTGTAATTTCACTGTGTGAATATTTCAATTGTAAAAATAAATCTCATTTGTATGTGTGTATGTGTGAGTGTGTGTTCGTGAATTGTGGGATGATCTACGCTTCACCTACTCAGAATACTACCATAAATTCGTGCTTCGACTTACCTTCTTGATCGTGGAGAATCGCTTCACATACTTGTAGGCTTGTCGATATTTCATCCAACACAATGTTTACTTTTCGGGAAATTGGCGCATCATATTCTATCTGTTGCACTGTTCCTGTAGGAAGTTGTTCAGTTATAATAAGTCCTTGCTGGGGAGCACCCGCATACTCAAGCTGTGCTTTGCTAATTTTAGTTTCATCTGGCTGGAAAACGTCGTGACTTTGTAACGACAAATTTTCTTCCATCACCACCACCAGTTTATTTTCTATTTCTTTGTGAGCCGTTGTTCCGCTAGCTGCTACCTGTTTAATTTCGTCGCCTGTTTGTCCTTGAACCACCGTATCAGTTATTATCAAGCCTTCTTGAATATTCATGTTCACTTCAGCTGTTTTGGACGATGGAATTCCTATATCAACGAGCTTTACATTTCCGTGCACCGTAACGTCTGATTCAGTAATACTGTGGAATACATCAGTTTGAGAGGTAGCCCGTCGAGAATTTTGTTTGTCTTGTATCAAGTTTCCCAAACTGTCCATCACGTTGATACCTTCTTCTTCTACAACTTGATGTTCTATGAGAACTCTCGTTGCAATTTCCTCATTGGGCTTTTTGAGATCGAGTGGCAACTCATCTTGACTTGTGATGGTTTCGGTGGTAGATGCTGCTTTTCCAGGTTGCTCTAACGTTACAGCTGCAGATGTTTCTGGCCTGGATTTCTGTTTGAATGTGGATTCGCTTTCAGTGGCGATAATCTCTGTTACATCGAGAGGCGCAATTGAATCCTGATCTTGGTGTGCACGATTACCTTCCGGTAATTCAACGACCAGTTCGCCTAAATCTTGTTCTGTTCTAGTTTCTGACACTTGTGTAGCTTCTTGCGAGTCGATAACTTGATTAGCAGAGAAAGTATCCATGTCTTTCGCTGAAAATAATGTCTCTTGTTCACTTGCAATAGTTTCAGTTACCGATATACTTTCATCAGGCGATAACCCAACGTTGACAACTTTAGTTTCAGGAGGCTTGTCTATAAGTGGCGATTCTTTATCTTGAGAATATTTCGTCGAAACAATCACACTTTCAACTTCAATTTGGGTTTTTTGAGCTCTTCCTTCTTGATGTGTGGGTACCTCGAATTCCTCCAGCAAATCTTGGGAAATAACAAATGCTTGAGCTAATGACTTATTAGTAAGGATATCAGTTGAAGGTTTTTTGTTTTCTATTTGTTCACTTACTAGCGGATATTCACTCTCCTCACTAAATACTTGAGATACATTCAAAGACGACACTTCTGTTAGAATTTTTTCGGCGTGTTTCTTTTCTTCCCTAGGTAGTAACTTCAGATCTTTTTCAGATTCATGTACCAAGTTCTCCATGAATATAATACCATCGAATGTATCTCTTTGCACTGATATCTTTGATGCCACCTCAGAAGCCATTGTCAAATCGGACACATTTTCAGAGACTATAACTATAGAAGCCTCTATGGCTTTGGTACTATCTACGTTTGGTTTGGCTGAGTCGCTCTTGTCCGGAAATTCGCTCAAATTTTCTGCCACGGATTCTGAGTACGTTTCACTTATCGTAAGCTCTGAGAGAACGTCTTGTTTTTCTTGGGCTCTGATACTTTTTGTTTTGAACTGTCCTTTGAATGGTTCGGCGTTTTCAATAACTAATGGCATGCTTTGAAGTAAGCTCTCCGATGTGTCAGAAATAGGCACGGCTGTAACAGACGCAGCTTTGTCACCTTCCAGTTCATTCAAGCTAAGATTGGCTAAGATTTCAGTTATTTCAGAACTTGTATTCGAAATAAACGAGGGTTGAGCCGTTACACTTTCAGGTATGACCTGTTCTCCAAAAATAATTTCTTTCTCGTTAGGTACAACTTCAGTCGTCGATAATGCCATACTGTCTTCTGTCATGAGATCGGCATTTTTGGTACTGTACTTGAAACTTTTGTTGTAAATTCCTTCTTTTTCTACTATCTGAGGTTGAGTTTCTACCAGTTCTTGATGTGGTATTCGTTTCACACTTGCTACTGAAGTTATCGTTTCAGATGAGTCTAAATGTTTCACGACATCTTCCACGTGAGTGATTGTTTTTTGTGGGATAGTGATTGAATCCAATTCAACAGTAGCAGTCTGTTTCATTGGAATTTCTACCTTATCTAAACCACCTTCTTTTTCTTGTATTAATATTTCCGAAACGTTCAAACTCTGTGTTTTCTCTTCCAAAGTTATATTGACTTGACTGGTAATTGGTTGAAATTTACCCGTGAAATTGAGTTCTTTCTCTTCCGGGATGTTTTCGCAAATTATTAAACTGTTTAACGATTCTTCTTCTTGAGTAGCGACAGCGCTTTCCGGAATAGAGAATTGGTGAAGCGTTAAATTATCGGGCACGTCTGGAATGTTCATTTCTGCAACTTTATGTGTTACGTCTATTGACTTAAGCGCTGTTTTCAAATCTGGTAATTTGAATTCGCTAATCCCACTTTCTCTCTGACCTAAAACTGCTTCGGTTACTGAAAATGCTTCTGATGGTTGTATATCTATCGAAGCTATAATTTCAGGACCTTTACCTAATGCAGGCAACTCTGTTTCTAAGTCGAATGTTATTTGTTCTGAAGTAACAGCAAAATCAAATGGTATCGAGATTTTTGTAGCTCTGCTTTCTTCTGGAATGACATCTTCGATGCATCCCAAATCGTACTCAACCTTTGATTCAAACTGCGTTATCACTTTTCCTGCATCACTAAAGTTAGCTTGTGCAAGCTTTTCCTCTGATGGCTTCTTCGTGAAGTCTACCTCGGTATCGTGTACCAAAACAGACTCAACTTCAATACCTTTGATCTCATCTAATATTGGCGACACTTTTTGTGCATTTGGCATCTGTTCTTTCTGAATCACACCTTCCAGTTCTGAAGGTATTGTTTGATGTTTCAAAGCGGTTGGTAGACTTGATAGTTCAGGTTGAGCAGAAGCTTTGACAGGTTCACTCAATACTATATCTTCTGTGGTATCATTACTTCCAATTTCAGTTTTGGAGGAAACTTGATGTGTTTCCATACTTACGGAAGCTTGGGTTTGTGGTGGTCTCACAAGTATCGGTAGCAAAGTTTCGGTTTCATTGCTCATAACTTCAGTGATTTTCAAGCTTTGATCTTCCCTAATTTCCAGTATAGCATTTTCTGTTGAAACATCAACTTTGTCGAAATAGGTTTCATTCTCTTGTATCAAAGGTTGTGTTGATATAATACCTTCCTGTGGTGATTGCTTCAGATGAGCCGCGATGGTAGGAAAATCTGTTGGAATAATGTCGGAAATGGAATCTTGGCAAATGGTTATACCCTTTTCAGCAACTGGCTGAACAGAAATAGATGAAGTAGCAACTTTTTCACTTTCCTGTTCAGGAGCTTTATAAATATTTTCTTTTTCTGAAGGAATAGTTTGCGAAATTTGTGGAATAACTAAATTATCGAACTCTATAGCGGCGATTCGCTCAAGTGGTTCATCACTGGGCTTTAAAAATATCTCAGTTTCACCTGAAACCGCTTCGATATTGATCAAGCTCTGAAATTCGGATTGACTTGTTGTAGCGGCTACCTTAGTAGGATGTTCAATTTCTAGTTCTTTAATGGTATCGCTAGCTATGGTTTCTCTAACTTCCACTACATCTTGTGGAAGTAATGAAGAATCCGCTGTTTTCAACTCTGGATTTTTCTTTTCCAAAGTTCCTTCTTTTGTGGCTGAGGTGACTGATGTAACGAACAAGCTTTCTGCATGTTGATATTCAGGTAGAGCTTGTTTTTTTGAAGGTTTCACTTCGGAAAATTTGCCTTCATTTTCTAATGTTGTCGATTCTGTCATTGTAATGCTTTCCACTGTAATGCAGTTTGACTTAGCTTTCTCAGAAATATAATCGATTTTATCGACTTTATTCACGGAATCTTCAAGCATCACTTCTTCAGACAACGCCGACAGATGGAACTCATTTAAGGAAGTTGTTCCTTCTACTGCCATTGATTGTTCTTGAGGCAATACATCCTCTTGATCATCTGCCGTAACTTCTGTGACTTTCAGGCCTTCCACTTCGTTGAACGTTATTTCGATTTGCTTTTTATTGGGAGTTATATGAGATAGCTGTTCGGCTTCTTTTTCTCCAACGGTTATTTGCAACTGGGTCACGCCAACAGAAATACCTTGCGTAACAAAAGCGTTTTGACTTTCAGGTCGCTCTTCTTTCAGCTCAGTTGGCGAGAAATTAATCAAAGTTTGCTCTGAAACAGCAACTTGCTGTTCACCCACTTGAATGCTTGCTAGGTTTGTTTCAACCTCCGAAATATTTAGCTCTGACTCTTTGTCATCTGACAGGGTTTCTGTGATAGTTAGTGCCTGGCCTGGTAATATTTCCAGGTTTGCTGTTTTACTATAGGGCAGAAGGTCAGCAGGAAGATTCTTCTCGATATCTGTTACATTCGTTTCCGTCACTATGAGTTCGGTGTATGGTTTAGCATATTTTTTCGCTCTTCCTGTTAGTGGTTCTTCTTCTTCTAGTAAATCTGCGTGGATAACACTCTCAACTTCAGATGTTATGAATACTTGTTGCGTTGTTACAGCCATAGAGGCCAACGCTTGCAATGCTTTTGGCTGTGAGTGGTAAACATCCTCTTTTTCATTTGGTAGAATTTGTGTGATTTTGGCTCCATGAAGAGATTCTGATAAATCAACGGCAGCTATCTTGGTATCTGGTCTGATCTCTGTGTGCTCTGTTTCTCTTTCTCCTGTTTCATGTTCGAGAACTTCCACAGTTTCGAATACCTGCTGCTCCGGGGCTGCTACAGCCTCTAACGGATGAGTTATTTCTAAAGTCTCTGCTGCGTCGCTAATTTGAGTGACAGACTTACTGGCTACTTGTTGAGTATCAATATCTAGCTTTGCTTGAACCTCGAAGATTCTATCGTCTGGAATATACTCATTTTCCTTATCTATTACTAGTACCTCATCTACTTTTACAGCCTCTCGTGGTAAGATTACTGGCAGCGCTTGTTTTCCTTCCATTTGTTCTGTTTCAATCTGATCAGTGTCTTCAGATGCTATTATTTCACATATTGTAATCTCTTCACTGAAAGGCTGATTCAGATTTGCTTTCCTTTTTTCAGTACGTATGGGTTGAAGTTTTTCGACACTCTGTTCAACCGTGGTTTCTTCAGTTAAACTTGTCGGAAGTAAAGTTGATCTAACTTCTCTACCTTTGTGTGACTCGGGTAACTCGAAAAATTTGAGATCCTTTTCCATTTCAAAAATTTGAGATTCACTCACCTCGACTTGTTCTTGTGGTCTCGTGAATGAACTCTCTAGTGTCACGTATTTCTGAGGTTTTTGGTCATAGAATGCTTCTGATTCTCCAACATTTGTTTCGGTAATGTCAGTAGCATGCTGAGTTTCTATGTTTTCTGAAGCGTGGTCGGTTTGTATCTTCGGATAATCTTTAAAAGCTTCCGGTGAATCATTTGTTGCAATTTCCTCAATTGTAATAGATTCATTGGGCGAAACCGTTTGCTTTGCTATGGATCTAATGGGTTGGCTTTGTGGCGAGAGTGTGTCTTCGGATTCCTGCACAAACGTTACTGATTTACTGCTCGTTTGCAGGCAAGCCAGTGTGAAATCTGCGGTTTTACTGGAAGGTTTTTTCTCTTCATAATTGACTTCCGATTCACTGGTTAATATAGTTTGAGCAACGACTGGTTCTAATGAAGACACTTGTACGTTGGCTGTATGGTGTTCAACCTCTTCTGAGGAAACTTCAGTTTGTGGTTGTTGAGTATCAGTCACTGACACTGTTACTGCTTCTGATAACATAAAATTGGGCATAGCCTTCACCGTTTCTCCCAGTTTAGTTTTTTCCAGTACTGTTTCTTTCTCTGATGAGTTTGTTTGGGATACAATCAAACCTTCTCCCGTGGTGATGTCAAAATTAGCTGCCTGCATTGGCGGCAATTTTCCAGTTATGTATTCACCCTCTAATTCTGGAGCGTTCATTTCGGATTGAAAGAGTGATCTTTGCGGAACGATGTTCGTTGTGGCAACTTCTGTTGGTACGAACGCCTCTGGCAAGTGCTTGCCAGGTTTGACTTCAGCTAATATTTCTTCCACTATAATTGGTTCTTTCGAGTCGATTTTATATCTCGGTTGCACTGTTGCCGTTTTGCTAACTTCAAATTCTCCTTCGAATAAAGCCTGATTGATTTCTTCCACATTGATGCTTTCTTTCGTAGACACTGATCCTTTAGCGTGAACCTCTTTTGGTTTTGTAAATACGTCCAGATCCGTTTCTCTGTCTGATATCTCAATTTCTGAAATTAATTTCGCTTCCTGTGGTATTAACGAAACAAGTGCCGAGTCTTCAAGTTTGCGCTCTTCTAACATTTCGGAAAGAACATCTCCGAGGTTGTATTCTTGTATTTGGATTCCTTCATTGGAGGTTACTTGGGAAGAAGCTTTTGAAAAAGGAAATGACTTTTGATCTATGAACTCCCGTGTTGAGCTTTGAATTGTTGTTTGTGAAGTCTGGAAAGCTTCGACAGTGTCGATAGTTTTAGTTGCAGATACTGATCTAGTTTCAGTTATTTCATGTTTCTCTTCCCTTTCTTCGGCGTGGGTGGTTTCTTCTGAAATGGCTGAGTACGGAATCAAATCAACCTCTGCTTTTAAACGAGGTATGGTTTCATCAATGTGTGCTACTTCACTAGAAGATATAGCTTCTGAGAATACGCCGGTGTTATGTACAGTCAGAGGTTTCAACTCATCTACATGTAGAATTTTCAAATCACTTTCTTTCAAGGACACCTCTACTTCAGAAATGTTTTTAGCTTCTTGGGGCACAAGTGATACCATCGCTTTGATTTCAGGCTGGAATTCTTCATCAAAAGTTGTAGATGAGTCTCCTAAAGTGACTTCCTTCATTATCAACCCTTCACTAGATTCCATTATTTCTTTGGCATTAGAGGTGGTTGGGGTGAATTTCTCATCAAAATGACGCGTTGTACTGTGAACAGTCTGTTCGGATATTTCTAAGGCTTCCATTTTATCTATAGTTTGATCAGCTTTTATAGTATTTCTTGATTGTTCTTCACGAGTTTTTTCTGTCTCATCAACATGTACTTGTTCTTCCGTCACTGCTCTGTGAGGAATAATGTTAACCTCTGCTTTAGATTTCGAAATGGTTTCATCTATGTGCGCCACTTCAGTGGAGGACGAAGCTTCTGAAAATACCTCAGTGTTATAGATTGAGAAAGGTTTGACATTCTCCACCTTAGGAATTTCCAAGTCACTTTCTTTCAAGGATATTTCCACTTCTGAAATATTTTTAGCTTCTTGGGGCATCAATGAAATAGTTGCACTACCTTCAGGAAGAACTTTCTCATCGAAAGTTGTAGATGAGTCTCCCAAAGTGACTTCCTTTATAATCAACCCTTCACTGGATTCCATAATTTGCTTGGCATTGGATGTGATTGGGGTGAATTTCTCGTCAAAATGGCCCGTCGTACTATGAGTAGTCTGTTCAGTTACTTCCAGGGCTTCCAATTTATTCACAGTTTGCTCAGCTTTCATGGCATTTATTGATTGCTCCTCACGAGGTTTTTCCATCACATGAGCATCTACTTGTTCTTTCGTCACTGCTGTGTGAGGAAAAATTTCAATTTCTGCTTTAGACTTCGGAATGGTTTCATCTTTGTGTGCTACTTCAATCGATGATGTAGCTTCTGAAACTACACCGGTGTTATGGATAGGGAGAGATTTCAGATTTTCGACCCTCGTAATTTCCAAGTCACTTTCTTTCAAAAATATTTTCACCTCCGAAATGTTTTTAGCTTCTTGGGGCATTACTGAAACAGTTGCATTACTTTCAGGTAGAACTTTCTCATCGAAAGTTGTAGATGAGTCTCCCAAAGTGACTTCGTTTATTATCAATCCTTCGGTGGATTCTATCATTTTCTTAGCATTCGAAGTGACTGGGGTGAATTTCTTGTCGAATCTTCCCGTCATACTGTGAATATTTTGTTCAGATATTTCGAGTGCCTGCTTTTTATCCACAATTTGGTTAGCTTTTGCAGCGATCGATGGATGGTCTTCACAAATTTTCTCACTCTCGTGAGGTTCAACTTGTTCTTCTATCACAGCTCTGTGTGTGACAACATCAACAATTGCTTTTGACATACGAGCATCTTCACTCAGGTGGGCTACCTCTCCAGAATTGACAACCTCTGAAACAATAGTTGATGAGCTTAAAGGAATTTCCTTCTGAGCTGTAGCTTCGAAAGGCTCAATTAGTTCTACTTCTGTCTCTTCAATTTCGTATGTGGTGGTTTTAGGCTTGGAAGTTTTCACTTTCTTTTTGATGATGCGAGTTTCCTCGAATTCTTCTATTTCCAACTCTGAATCACGTTTCTCTTCGACGTCGCGTTTAGTTTTTTGATCTGTGACCTCAGTAGACAAATCTGTGATATCTATTATTTCGACCGAATGTTTTTTCTCAGGACCAGGAGCTTTTCTTCCGAGAGAGCGTTCTACTTCTTCTTCTACTTCAATGGTTTCTGTGAAAGTGTATGTATGATAGTTTGGTTGGTGGACATTGTTTTGCATGTTGATTACTTTGTTGATTAGGATCATGCCTAGAAGGCTAAGCAGAGCTCAAGCCCAGACATGGGTGTCAATAAATAGGTATAGAAGCGTTAAGACTGTTCTAGAGTAGATAGGTTTGTATCAGTGATTGGTAGTGGTAGAGTATTGAAAATGTAAACTCACCTTAAGCGGAGCAATTAACACTAAAAAGCCATGCTCTTCGATTCGAAGGAACACTGCTTCTACGCGTAGTGGCAGTAAATATTAAGCGATTAGGAAGCTAGGCACAACACTTTTTTACTAATAAATTAGGTGCACTTTGAACATATCAGGCATTTCTCTTCATGAGCGCAAGTCTGGTACTACTAGATGGACTTACTGCCATCAAGTACCGGCTGTGATTCGTTAAATTTGTTCATCTATAAGCTTCTTGTGATTTGACAATACATGATAACACAAATGTGTTGCTTACCCTCTAGATCGCCCTTCTTTTTGATTCTTTTCTTTAGTACTTTGCTGGTATCTGTGTGATGAAAGAAACAAAAAATTTCAATAATATACTTTAATTTTCTTACACTTAGAATATCACATAACGCTTTTGCACTAAATTGGTAATTGATAAACTCAACATTGACCAGCAATATATACATTAAACATTTAAAACTTATCACACGACATGCCTTCCAACACTCACCCTCCATAACTTCAACTTCTTCGTTAATCGTTACCATCTCCGAAACCGACTTGATTGTTTCCTGAAATCAAGACAATGAAAATGAATTGAAAAATTCTAATTTTAATTTGAAATTAGGTATTCACCCCATTGAAAAATATCTGACTACCAAAATTTTAAATTATACCTTATAACATAACTCAAAATTTTATTATTTATTATTCTGAAGTTGAAATCGAAAAATTATAATCTACCATTTTATTGTGCAAATTTCGTTACATAGAAAATACTGCTCAGGAAAATATGTTTGAATTTTCTACGTTCCAGAAAAAGTTGTGTCAGAAATAGGTATTTATAGGTATAACAATTTTTTCTATTGCGGATGTTTACTATCAGCCACTAGCCACTTCTATAATAGTAAATGAAAGTTGATTGTGTATTACACTTCTGTCACACTTTGCAATTTTTGTCAGAGAGTATTCAGAAATCTAGTATCGTATACCGGTCTTAACAGTCTCAATTTTTCTGTTCTATGTGTTTTGTTCTCTTCGAAAAGAGATCTGATATCTTGCTTAGTCTGACCAACGTAATTTTCAACACAGTTTCATAAATCCCAGAATTGTCAGTTTCCCGACTCTCATGTTGTCAAACTTTATTGAACAGAAAGTTTTACATACTGAGAGTATTTAATTACTGTCATCCATGCCTTTGACATAAATGATCTCAATATATTTGCTTAAAGGAAGGAGAGAGCAGTGCGGGCTGGCCATTTTATGTTGTTGAAAATAATGTGAACTCAAACTAAAATACTAAAAATATTCAAAAACTATGTTTTGTGAATATATATTTTTTTATTTTTGAGAAGTGAATTGTATATGTAGGGAGTATTTTTATCTGAAACCGTGTAGATGACATGATGAAAATTACATGACTTATGAAATAGTTTGCAAGGACGCTAATAAAAAGTGTCTTGATCAGACTAAAAGATCTCCCGATAAAAATCTTGAAAATTTTTTTATCCAGTTCTGTAGAACATAAAAGTTTAGCGTCGCTCAACATGCCTTGAAGAACGGTTTGTGACACTAGAATTCTGGATTCTTTCCAAAGTCTGGAAGTAGCAAAATGCGGCGTAAGGACTATGAATGAAGAGACAACTGTTACATCCCTTATTATTCATTGTGAATTCTTTTACAAAATTTTGTTCATTATTTTATTTCAGAATGAGTACATCGGATAAATAAGACTAAGAAAACACCAAAAATTGCTGAAAAATGAAAGTATCATTTATTGTTCCATCCTTTAGGGGAAAAACTCACCTCTGTTACTTCTGACGACTCCCATGCTCGCTGAATAAAGTCCTCTGGAGTGAATTCCGTGATGACTTCCTCGATGGTAACGTAGTTGACCTCCACCATCTTCATGAACGCTCTGAATCCGACAGTAGCGGCGAGTTTGCTCTCGTCTACGGTTGTCTCTTCTGTAAGGACTTCGGAAATGAGGGCACCATGTCCCTTTCTTTCCACGACGTTCACCAGAGCATTCTGCGCCTGCGGAGATTTGAGTGAAGGAAACTTGTCTTCGTCGTAGAGGACAGTGACCTCTTTCACGGTGATGCCGTTGTTCATGAGGTACCCGATTTCGGCGATTTCTCTAAGAGGGCTTTCTCCTGGACCGAAGTCTTTGGCTCTAACGAACCTCAGCATCTCCGAAACTTCCTTTGCCATTTTGAGCTCGCTGTGCCGAATGACCTTTTCGCATCGTTCGATGATTTGTTCTAGATTGATCTCGGTGATATCTACTAATTCTGACACTCCGGTTTGTATCGAAGGTATAGCTTTGTCACCTCTAGGTAGGATTTTCTCGATGTCCTTGATTATTTCTTCGGTTAGAATTTGCTCGGAATAAGTAGCCTCAGCGGGAGACAACAGTTCCTTTGCTTTTTCTATAGGTTTCTCTTCTGGAAATTCGTCGATTTTTTTAGCAGTTGCAGTGGCTTCTGTTTTGAGAGGCTCCTGAATATCCAGCGTAGGTTTGGCCCTCTCTTCTTTTCTAGTTTCCGTTATCTCCTCTGTCGTTTCGATGGCCTGGATTTCAGTGACGTCCAAGGGCTTTATTTCTTCCTCAGTCGTCATGGACAGGCGTTGCTTCTTTTCTGTTCTTTTCTTTTCGATCTTGACGCGCTCTTTCTTAATGCGCTCTTCTTCCTCTCTTGCCTTTTTAAGGATAATTGCCTGTTTCTTGTACTCAGGTATTTCCTGTACGTATAGCTTGGCTTTGGTAATTGCCTCTCCTATTTTACTCACTGCTTTACACACGTACGTGCCAACATCTTCATCTGAAACTTCACTGATTGTGATACTGGTTTTATTTTCTTCGATGCGGACTTTGACGCGTTTGGTATTGCGGATTATCTTGTCGTTGTGGTACCATATGATATCTAAAAGAAAGTGTTCGAAATGTTAATCAATATGGAATATTATACGATACATTTTGATTTATTAGATATTTGATTTTTTGATAGAAAAAAGGGAGTAGCGTATGTTTATTCTTCTAACAAATACCCTTTCATACAAAGAGTAAATTTTCGTGGAAAGAAGTGAGTGAACTCTTACCTGGTTTGGGGGTTCCAGAGAACACACATTCGAATTTTATTGTTTCAGCTTCGGTTGTACGAATATCGGTAATTTCTTTAACAAATACTGGAGGATTTTCGGCAGCTGAAAATTCAGTTAAAAATTAAAAAGAATTCAAACATTGAAAATTGTTCTCTGATAACTGAGAGATAACAGAGCAGTTCATTCGAAACAAGTTATTGTGTATCTTCTAGTTTCAGGAACATCCGGTAAATGATCAATAATCACTTTTCTATAACTTTTCAACAATGCCCAATTAATACCCAAATAATATGCAATTGAATTATATACACATTCTCGAAAGTCAGTATCTGTTGGAACATCACACTATGGGTACATACACCAAACTGGGAACATTACTGACAACTACTTCAAGTTCATCACAATGGAAATCACTCAAGGTTGACATTCAGCAAATCTGATAATCAGCAAATTTGTTTCAGACTTGTTTTTTGACCATCTGATTTTATAAAAGAAAGATAATGATGATGAATATAATAAAAAACTTTTCTTTTGATAGAATGATGAAAAACCATTTACGGATATTATTTTTCGACCATTTTTCTCCATCACCTAGTCATTTAAATCTTGCCTTGAAGAATTTTGATTTTATTAGTTGATTCTCTGGGGCCGTTTTTGCAAATTGATTCATTTACAATCATCAGAAGGTTGAACGAAGATTGTTCCTGATATCTTCGATTCAACTACTACTAACATGTTACGTTGGAAGTAAATCACACAAACTGTTTAAATAACCCATATCGAGGAAACCATAAGTAAAATTTTTTGAAAGAGTAAAACTAGGGCTCAGTATGAAAAATACTCGACCTACATTTCGGGATAGGGAAGCGTGGAGATGAACTCACATTTAATTGCCGTAATGTTCCGATAAACTTTTCAGGATATTACATTAATAGAAGACTATCTGGTGTTCAAAGAGAGTTTGACAGCCTAGGTGTCGAATATAATCAAACTTTTTAATTATTTGTCAGCTCTCAATAGTAATAACAGAAGAAAATAATGTGGCCAAAATATCAACGAAGTGAGGAAAAATCATTTCGCAGAGTCAGTATATTTTGATACTTTCAAGATAGCTCTATAATAAACGCTCAGCATTCAACTGTTGTAGAATATCAGAAGAAGATGGAGAAAATTGGCCTTCAATGTAAATTTTCACAATTTAAAAATATTACCTGTCTGAAAACTTTGTATTGCCTGGCCATGCTGGTGGGAGGATCTATTGGTCTAAACAAAATGCAAAATCACACAAAATTAGTATGCAGCACACACATTAGGCGTTAGTTTTTACCTTCGGGAGAGCTTGAAAAAACGTGGGAAGAGTCGTCGGTGGAAGTGACGAACGCAGAAGCAAGACCTCTGCTGTTATCTGCCATGCACTCGCTTTCTAGTAATAAGAATTCCTGAAGTTCTTCTTGGCTGTCGGCTGTGTGCAGTTGAAAGAATGCGCTTGGGTCAAGTTCCCTTGGCTCTAGGGGATACAGGGTGTTGTTGGTCGTGAAGCTGTTATCGTAAACATCGTCGTCGTCGAAGACACTCTCGTTTTTAACTCTGGGGAAGGTTTGGTACTTCTCGGGAAGGTGTTTAGTATCAGCAGTATCGCAAGGAAGAGCGTTGCAGGAACTGGAGTATTTACTCAAGACCTCCTGCGTATACTTTCGCTTATCAGATCCGTTGCTACCCTTCAAGCTGCTGCTTCGTGTGGAGGTCTCACTCTTTTCTTCGATAGGCGATAGAATATAAAACAGATCTGTTTCTGTGACAAACGCTTCGTCCTCGATGGCTTCACAAGCGACATCGAAATTTTTTGAGGCCACATCTTCGGTCACATCTAGCCCTTCGAAACAATTGTCATCCACACGTGAAAACTTTGACGAGTCCAACAGCTCCATCACCGAGCTGAAGGAGTGTCTGTGAGAACACAAGTAATCAGTCATAGCGGCGTTCACGAAGTTTATTATGGGTTTTGGTGAGTGACATATTGGTTCGCTCTGTACGGAGGTATTCGATATACTCTCGGTGACCGACCCAGGGTTATGAAGGTAAAAGGATGGTGCCGAGTCTTCTTCTTTGAACTCAGCCTCAGTTGTCTTACCTCCGTGGATGGTGGATATTTTAGATAGCGTTTCTAAGCTATCAGCTGATAAATCATACGAACAAGCATGCTTCAAATCACATCCAGTTTTAGATTTACCTTTTAGTGCTGTTGACAGCTCCTCCATGTGCGTCACCCATTCCGGTTTCCTGTAGTCTTTGGTTCCAACGATACCTACATATTAGAAAAAAAGTTATAACTTATTCGACAAGACGAAGAATATGAAAAACAAAATTGGTGTATAAGCGAGAGAATGTTGTAAGTGGATGAAGGATAGGAACTTCAGGATGAAAACGCTGCCGGCTGAAATTAAAAAACTTATTATTTCAAGTACTACATTCAAATTCTTTGGGACAATCGCGTTACCTTCAACTGTTTCAACGAGTAGTTCTGTACTCGTGACAGCGACTCCCAAAGGGTTTTCGGCCTCGTATATTATTTCTCCGGTATCGTCTGGGTATACTTCGGTTATTGTCAGTACCGAGGTACCATCCTCGAAGTTTTCGATGATGAATTCTTTGGATGGGATGATTTCTTCACCATGTTTTAGCCACCTGCCTTCGGGTTTTGGTTTTCCGACGGCTACGACTTCCAACCTGTTGATAAGGATTAGTGGTGATTATTTTACCGTGAGCAGGGGGGAATATTATGAAATATTTTATTCACGAATACATCCTCTAGGGGGAAATTGTGAAATTGTCTGTCGATCCCAACAGTTACCTTACTCATGAATGCTATATTCAATGCTATCTCGACATGATGTTGGGGGTTGCTATGAATATCAATATAGTATTTCAGTCGTTATAAAAAGTTGAGTAATGACTGTCACATAAGCAATATAATGATTATTATACAAGTTCTTTCGCGGTAATGCTGTTTATTACGTTACTCAAATATATTGAAATGAACTGCATGTTACGGAATTATCTGATAACTCCTACAGTCAAAATTATATAAGAATCATATTCAAATATTCAGAATGAATATTGTTGACACAATTTACGATATATTAAAAATATGTAACTCTCAGGAACTACCCTTATTGATGACAGTCATTTGAAATAAGTCATGAGTTACATGAAAGGCTCACAGTGTGCAAAATTTATTTTTTGTGTGATTCACCATTTAGTTATTTATTGTATTGGGAAGTGAGGGATAAAGTTCAAAGTTTTGTTTCAGAATATTTACCTGGTAACGTCGCCATCTTTGGTAGAAACTACTTGTGGCAACTTCTTAGTGATTTTGGGAGCGAATTCCACATCACTGTCAGACTGAAAATCGATTTCGCTGCTGATGGTCTGGAAGATGAAAAAAATACATTGCAGTTTATCCGGTTAATATTTTTGTTTCAATTCTAATAATTTCACCATTTTTTGTTGTAGAGTTACTTGAAAATATTGAAGAATATACTGATCTGTTATTTGATGGAAATTAATAAAACTTTCTATGATGATAATCACTTTTTTTATTCTAGACACGTTTCGTGTAATGGAATCGGCGGATACTTGATGAAAACCCATAACGTATTCAAGAAACACAACATTGTTGAATTTTCACCACACAGTTGACAAAACCGGTTCAGTAAACCGTGTAGTGAAAATCTCACAATGAAGTGTTTTTTGAATACCTATTTTATGTTTTCAATGCCAATAAGACCAACCTTTCTCAAAGCTGTCTCCGATTCCTACCTAATTCTGAATGAAGGGTACTGTATCTGAAATCAGATACAAACCTCACAGTTTACAAAACCGCAACACGTGTTTCGATATACAATAGCTTCTTCAGGCGTGTCTATACCAATTCATATAGTGTTCATACTAACCCTAGTATAGACACGCCTGTCGGTAATGTTTCTTAAATGTTATGCATTTTCATTAAGTATCGGCCAATTCCTTCATATAACATAAAATAGGCTAAGTAAAGACGTATTACTGGCTAACATATCACTGCATTGAGATCAATATGCGTACAGTGAAGATATGTCAACAAGTATTGTTGGCTGCTCTCTTATATGTTGAGGACTCATTCAATAATGTTTCCCCAGAATCAGCATCCAAGTTGAAGTGAGATAGATTGTGTGCTTGAAGGAAGATTAGTATACAACATCATTATAGAAGACTTAATATGACATAAGGATACAAAATACTGTGCAGTGCACATCTTAAGTGTCCCTATCTGACTCGTTACCGGACTCTTGATTTCTACAGTGCACATTTTTGTATGAATAGTTCACCCCTAATTTCATCCCTTACTGGAGGGAAGCAACCCTGTCGAAAAATTGAAATAGTATGGGGTGGTGTGGTGTGGGGGGGCTATTCAACCATGCAAAGAATGATACCACAAACAGGAAGGCAACTAAACTAATACTAACTTTTTCTGTTATTACAGTATATGTTGAAAATATTTCCCGTTGACCTTTTGGAAAAGATTCTATTTTTAGTTTCAGTCCTGACATATTTCAAAAAGATAGTTAGATCTCGTGATCTTGGAGGCCATTCCACAGATCCTCGGCACCCGATCCATCGTCCTGCATAGACAGTATTCAAATGAGTCTCACAGCAACTGCAAAATGAGAAGGAGCTCCATCTTGTTGCAGAATGATGTCCATGTCGACTTCGTCTAAATTATTTTCGACAGTGGCCACTATAAGTGGATATATCACTGTTTTCCAGCATTTCCAAATCGAGGGCACCAGTCAGATTTTCCTTAACGAATAATGGACCTATGATGTGGTCACTCAGTATTCCTATCCCCACTTTTTGGGGAAACTGGGTATGAGTTTCCCGAATAAATCGAGGATTTTCATCGGACCAGTACGTCACATTTTGTCTATGCACGTGACCGTTTAAACAAGTAGCCTCAACATTGGAACGAATGTGTTTGAAGTAGCTGGGATTTCGCAAAATATTGATAGTGCCAATTTGACAATATTCTAGACGGCGGTCTGGATCATCGTCTGTCAGTATTTGCACCATTTTTATTTTGTAGGGATGAAATTAATTTTTTCAGAACTTTCAATACTATCATCTGCGAAACCTCACAATTCAAGGCAACAGTTCTACTCGATGAGGACGGATCATTTCCAAACTTGCTCATAATGTCCACTTGTTCACCTTTCCCTGTAGTTGATCGCCCAGAAGTTTTATTTTGCACATGGCCTTTCTTATAAAATTTTTCCACTAACTGTTTGAAACAATGTCCATTTATAGGACGATCTGGAAAACATTCCTTGAACATTAGTACTAACTCATGATAATTGTGACGAGCCTCACCAAAAATTCAATTGCTTCGTATTTCTCATTTATTGCACGTGGTGCAACCATTGTTTTAAGATTAATAGCAAGCACAACTAATAGCTAGATTACACTGACTCTCGCTCTCCATGATTTCAGTTTTTTATATTGACCATTTATCATCAAACATCGAAAATACCTACAAAAACGTGCGGTTTATATCATACTGAGTGTGATTGTGCTACGTTAATTGTCGTTTTTCTAAAACAATTATAACTCTTCAATTAATGTAGCAAATTCAATTCCTTTGCACGGTTGAATATAGAATCAAACCTCCTATCAAATGAGCTGTCACTCACTACCCCATGCTATTTGAATTTTTTGACAGGGTTGCCCCCCTCTAGTAACAAATGAAATTAGAGGTGAATTGTTTATACTCAAATGTAGAAATAAGAAATCGACGTGTCTCGGCGATTTTCCAAACAAGAGGCCAGTAACGAGTTAGAAAGGGGCGTAACAGTTATGATGCGCACTGTATAGTCCCCACTGTTAAGGAACTTTGTAGTGAAACAGCTTCTACTTCTTAGGGGCCATAATATACATGAAGTAGTGGTCTATGCAACTCAGGGTAAATGTAATGATATAGTAGGGGGCATAAGCAGCAGGGACTACCATAACAAAATGGACTGAAGAAGAAGGGTATTAAGCCCATCCTAATCGACCATATTACCATTCATCAAGGAAAAAAGCTGGAGGAACACTACATCCAAAATTTCAAACTGATTTGGAACACACATCAAGACAGAATGAAGGGAAAGGCGAAGGTTAAACTTCGATTGCAAGTCGGATACAAATGCAGTTTTCTAGGTTATAACTTGCCAACTACTCATTGAGGAAATAGTATTAGCCAAAGTACTGGATGAAATGCCACTCCGAGCCAAACACTGGTCCATAAGTGTTTTTGGAATACAATTGTTTATTTTCTTACCTTATCAGCTAGTAGATCCTCTTCCGATCCTGTCAGGTGACCCAGTTCCGAATCGGGAACATACTCGTATGCTTCCACAATAAGGGATGATTTACATATAGCCTCGCCGACACGGTTCACAGCTGTACAAGTATACACTCCAGCATTTTCTGGAAATACTTCCGAAATAGCCAGAGTGCACACCCCTTCGGTGTCTTGTGAGATGACCACATCTTTAGCTTCAACTACGGGTACATCGTTGTGGTACCATTGAACTTTGGGTATTGGTTTTCCGGCCACTACGCAACTGAATTGTACTTTTTCTCCGTCCATTACTCGGATAGGCGATAGGCGCTTGACGAACCTGGGATAGATAACCTCTTCGGTTTCCTCCCACTCTGTTTCCTCTACCACGCTCAAGCTGGCCGTACAAGTGACGGATCCTACAGCATTTTCAGCCCTGCAGGTGATCGAACCTGCGTATTCAGGTGTCACTTCACTTATAAGTAACACCGATTTATTATCTTCTGAAACTATTCTTGTTTCTGGCGTAGAAACTATAGGGTTCGACTCGTGGAACCACTGGAATGTCGCATTTGGTATTGATTCTACTACTGCTTCGAGAATAACCACTTCGCCAACGGTTGCTTGTTGTGGTTTTATTGGTTCCGTAAATCGAGGAGGCTGTGCATCGCTGACTTCCTCGATAACCATCACGGAATCCGAAGATCTTGCTTCGCCTCTCGGATTCACTGCGCGGACTTCATATTTGCCGCCTTTTTGTTTCTTGGTGAGCTGTTTCTTCACTCGCAGAACTGTCTTCTTCTCTCCGGTTTCAATTTCGTAGTCTTTGTTGGGCTTGATCTCAGTGCCGTTTCTGAGCCAAGTTATCTCAGGTTTGGGAGTACCTTCGAAGTCTGCTTCCAATACAATTTCCTCATTTGGACTAACCACTATCGCTTGAACAGGTTTCGTAATCTTAGGAGCGTACATTACAACGGGTTGAGATACAGTTACTGATTTGGATATTATCAGATTAGCCCTACATTCTGCTTGGCCAAACTTATTCTCCGCTTTCACGCTGTAGATCTTTTCATCTTCGGGGGTTGGTTCCAGAATTTCCAAAATGGCAACTCCGGTTTCTGGATTGTAACTGACTTTTCTTGTGGGACTTGGAACGATTTCTTTTCCTTCTTTCAGCCATCTCACTTTTGGAGTTGGTTGACCGGTGATAGTGCACGTTAAAGTAGCCATGCTTTTCTCCTCGACGATTTGTGGCTTTAGAGGCTGTATAAAGTGAGGCGCCACTCCTGTTTCTTCTTTCTCTGTGGAATGATTGTTAACTGTTAGTTACTAGAATCAATAGGTGATTGCTCTTGTTTTTCTTTCGTGAAATAGGTTCGAAAAACTTAGCTTTGCAAAAAGCGTATTCATGAATTGATGAGAAAATGAAACATGAGACTTCCCAAATTTTTATCTGTGCCTGATGTGGAGATATCGAATTCAGGTGGGTCAAAATTTAAATGAGAGTTTTTCAATGGATCTCCACACATACATTCTGATTTGAAAAGTCATTTATGAGATTTAATGAAACATTTAAGCACTTATTAGGCTTTAAAATTCCAGCACAACAAAGAACGCCTTTCAGCCGTCCATTATCTGATGCATTTCTCAAAGCAAAGCTGCCAAACTCTGAAGTAACATCAAATATATCATATACCTAAAATGACAATATTAGCTGTAGAAGTGGCTACACCTGCTGGGTTTGAGGCTTTGCAGGAATAAATTGCAACATCCTGCGGCTCCACTTTTGAAAACTCCAGACTAACAGTATCTTCAACAATATTAACGAAAACACGTTCTGTCGCTTGGAATACTTTTTCGTTCTTATACCAAGTGATATCCGGAAATGGACTACCCTCTACCTTGCACACCAGGCTCGTCGGTTTTCCTTCTTCCACAACTATAGGCTCAACCCTCTTAGTGAATCTAGGTGCTATTGTTTTTATTTTCAGTCTTTCTCCTACGGTTTTGTGAACTTCCGATTTGTGCACTATTTGTTCTTCGCGCATTTCTATGTCCTCTGTGATTTCTTCACTGGGGACCCTATCTATCACCTCTGTAGTTCGTTTTTGTGAAATTATCTCTAATTCCGGGATTGGCTGACTCTCATCAAAGGACACGACTTTTCTTCTTTCCATCGTCACTTTCTTGGAAGAAATTTGGACCTTCATATCTTTTTGGAAAGGAATATCTTCTGGTGCTTCTTCCAGTGACTTCTTCTCTTTTTCCACTGGTTTCTTACTATCTATCTTTTTCTTCTCGATTAGAGTTATTTCTGTTTCGGATTTCTCTAACTTTGATTCTTGTGGTGTCTCGAAAATTTCATCCTGGAGTTGAGCCGGCAGTAATTCAATGACTAGCGGCTCTTCTATTTTTCTTTCAGTTGCAGTTTCATCTGGTTTCAATTTTTCGACTGCTTCGTTTGTTTCTTCTTTTTTACTAATTTCTTTGACAGTTTTCTTACCTATCCTCCATTTCCTCACTTCATATACCTCCTCTTTTGCTTGGTGGACTTTTTCTTCTGGTTTAACTTCTTCAGGAACCTCCTCCACAATCTCCCTTGGAGCCAATTCACGGACAAGTTCTTCCGGATGTTCCAGTTTTTGAGAGCCGATATCGTCTACAGCAATTTTTTCCTTTTTCATTTTCTTACCTCTTCTCCATTGCCTCACTTCTGTTTTTTCTTCATCTTTCTCTACAAGGGCATTATCGGGTGCGACTTTTTCAATTTCAGAAATCTGTTCTTCGGGTTTACCGATTTTTTCAAGTTCAGTGGTTTCTTTAATTATTTTCGTGCCTTTCCTCCATCCTTTGACCTCTAGCACTTCAGGAGTTTTTTCTTCTGGTTTATGCTCTTTGGTTTCAATGTGTTCTAGAGTGTGAGGTATATCGACTGGTTGAAGAATGATTTCGTCGGGTTTCTTCTCTTCAAATTCTTTTTGTGTATGTACTGGTTTCAAGGTAACGTCTACAGGTACCTCTGATTGATCTTTTTCCTTCTTTTTCCTTCGTTTTCTCACATCTTTGTCTTTTTGATCCCTTTCAGTGGGTTGTAGTTCAAGTTTATCATCATGTTCTATGAGTGGTACTTCAATTGCTGTTTCAGGTTTGATAATTTCAGTATCGATTTTATATTCTTGGGCGGTTGGCTTTTCTTTTGGAATTGGCTTGAGTTTGATGCCCTCTTTTTCTTCATCCGGAAGAGGTTTCCTCTTACCACGAGGCCACTCTTTCTCCTCAGAGGTGTCTTGTTTTTCTTGTTTTGGTTTTCGTCGCCAAGGCGTAGTAGGCTCTAGCAAAATTTCTTCCGCTTTCCGGATATCTTCCGGTATGATTATTTGGTCACTTTCAACAGTCACAAGTGTTTCAACTTCATCTGAAGGAGTCAACTCAAACTTTCGTTTATCGAAATCTTCCAGTGAAGCATCAGATTTTGGTATTTCTAAAGGTTTGGACTTCTCTGGCATTCCTACGGTTGACTTTCTATCTTTTTTAATAGGTTTGAGTTTGATATCTTCTTCAATTATTGTTTCATCTGGCAATTTTCCTTTTCCAATTTGAATAGTCACTTTTTCTTCTTCTGGTGATATTTCTTTAAGTTTTTTCTCCTTTCTCCAAGTAGTTGTCGGTGTTTCTTTTTGTTCTTTGTCAGGTTTGTCAATATCTATTTTTTGTACCAATTCAGGGGTATATTTCTCACCATCTTCGATCTCTGGTAGCTCTTTCAACTTCCTTATCTTCTTAGTTTTTGGTTTATCTTTTGTGGGTTTTTCAGTGTCAGGTATCTCATCTTTGACAATATGTTTCAAAGTAATCTTCTCAATTTCCTCCTCTTGTTTTGGTTTCTCAATTCGAGATACAGGTTTGAGTATAATATCTTCAGGTTTTTGTTCTTCTGGAATAATTATTAATCTTGCCTTTTTAGGTTCAGATTTATCCTCTTCATCAACTTTGAACACGACCGTATCTTCTACTTCCGTTATTGTTTCCACGATTACCGATTCTGGAATAGTTTCTGATTCTTCAGATAACTCTTTTTGAATCTCAGGAGTATCGTCCTTAGTCGTTTTTTCATGTTTTGGTACTTTTGGTAATTTTTTCTTTCTAACGATTTTACGCCTTTGTTTATCAGTTCCAGGCGTCTGTTCTTCTTCTGAAGATAGTTCAATAGCCTCAGATTTCAATTCTCTTCGTGGTTCTGCACGTTTGACGGGTTTCAAAGACACTGTCTCTACTTCTTCTTTTTTCATTGGCTGTATGACCTTTGGAGCTTTCAACTTGATAGCTTCTTCTGTCCAAGGCATGATTTTTTCTTCTGGTTTCCCGTCAGATTCAATTTTCTCGTCATCCAGCGAAATTCTTTCTTCTGCGGTTTTTTCCTCTTTTAGGGGAGAAATGGAGTCTTCGATCATCTCATCTACAATATCTTCATCTTTCTCTTCAGGTTTAACAGGTTTCTTTGGACGTCTCCATCCTTTAACCTGCGGTTCATCTGGCATTTCTTTTTGCATCATTACCTCGGGCATATCAGATGAAAGTTCATCCCTAATTTTGCGTAGTTCAATTGGTTTCTTTTTCAGTTTCATTTCAGTTGTTTCCTCCGTTGTAGTCACGGGAAGTTCTTCTTGTTCTTCTGGCTCAATTTGTAGATGAGTTTCTACAAGAGATTCTTTTCTTATAGGTTTTAGTTCCACTGCTTCTATAGTATCCTTAACAATTTTCTTTTTGTCTCTCTGGGTCTTTTTCAGAACTATTTTCTGTTTGTTCCAAGGAACAGCTTTTTCGGAGTCAAGTGATCTTGGTTCTTCAGACGGTTTGATTCCCTCTCCAGATGGAATCTGAGTGTAAGCAATGTTTTCTTCGCCTTCTAGTTCAGTAGGTATCTTTGGTCTTCTCCACCCTTTAACTTGAGGTTCTTTAGATTCCGCTGACGCTTCTTTTGGTTCCTCAGTCACATCTGATGGTTTAGTTTTTTCAGACGATTTGGTTTCTTCTGTTGTTGAAATCACAGTTTCCGAAATTTTTTCATTCTCTGGTTCAACAGATTTCTTCGGTCGTCTCCATTCTTTCAATTGAGGTTCTACGGGTTTTTCGAAAACTTCTTTTTGTACCAAGATTCCACTCACATCAGATGGAACTTTATCATCTATTTTGTCTTTTTGTTTTGGTTCCTTTTTCAGTTCAATTCCAGTTGACTCCTTCGTTGTAATAATTTTTTTCTCTTTTACCGATTTAACATCAGCTTCGACAAGAGATTCTTTCCTGGAAGGCTTCAGTTCAACAGTTTCCATAGTTTCCTTGACAATTTCCTTTTTGTCATTAATGACTTTTTTCAGCACTATTTTGTGTTTATTCCAAGGAACTTCATCTTCTTTGTCCAGTGGTTGTGTTTCTTTACTAGGTTTGGTTTCTTGTCCAGTTGGAATCTGAGGCTGTACAATTTTTTCTCCAGCCTCTGACTCGACAGGTTTCTTTGGTCGTCTCCAACCTTTGACTTGAGGTTCTTCAAGTTCCTCAGGCACTTCTTTTGGTGCCAATACTTTGGCCACATCTAATGGAACTTCATCTAGAATTAGTTTAGTTTCTTCAGATGATATTGTTTCTTCTTTAGTGGGAATCTGAGTTTGCGTACTTTCTTCTTCATCCTCTGGTTCAACAGGTTTCTTCGATCGTCTCCATCCTTTGAATTGGGGTTCTTCGAATTTCTCAGGTACTTCATCTGGTATCGAGACTTCACTCACATCCGATGGCACTTCATCTTTAGTTTGATCTTTTCGTTTTGGTTTCTTTTTCAGTTTGATTTCAGTCGATTCCTCCGTTATGGTAATAGTTTGTTTCACTTGCGATTCAACATCGGTTTCGACAAGAGATTCTTTCCTTACCGGTTTCAGTTCAACACTTTCCTTAGTTTCCTGAACAACCTCCTTTTTGCCTTTAATAGCTTTCTTCAACACTATTTTCTGTTTGTTCCAAGGAACTATTTCTTCCTTGTCCAATGGTTTTCTTCCTTCGACAGGTTTGATTTCTTCTTCAGTTGGTTTGATACCTTCGTCAGTTGGAATCGGAGTTTGAATAATTTCCTCTTTATCTTCTGGTTCAACAGGTCTCTTTGGTCTTCTCCATGCTCTGATTTGAGATTCTTCGGGTTTCTCAGACACTTCTGGTTCCAAGACATCGCCTACATCGCATGGAACTTCAGTTTTTTCTTTGCGTATTGGTTTCTTTTTCAACCTTATTTCAGCTGATTCATCTGGTATGGTAATAGTTTGTTTCTCTTCCTCTTCGGGTTTAGTCACTTGTTCGACAAGAGAGTCTTTTCTGAAAGGTTTCAGTTCAACACTTTCCATAGTTTCCTTAACAGTCTCCTTCTTGTCTATAATTGCTTTCTTCAGTATTATTTTCTGTTTATTCCAAGGAACTACTTCTTCCATGTCGGGTAGTTTTGTTTTTTCATCTGACTTTGTTTCTTCTTCAACTGGAATCTGAGACTGTTCGGTGAGTTTTTCGGATTCCTTCACTCGAAGCTTACGCCATGTTTTCACTTCGTTAACCTGATCTTTTTGTTCTAAAGAAATTGGTGATGTTACTTCTTCTGCTTGTGATGGTTTAACGGGCAGGGTTACATTATCGTTCTCATCTAATTCTGTTGGTACAGTATCTTCAATAGGTGTTTCCTTGATTGTTTCTTTACTCATCCTTCGTGTTTTCTTCAGAGTGATCTCTTGTTTGTTCCAGGGTATTGGTTCAGTTTTTTCTGTAGTAGATATTTTTCCTTGAGGCTTCATTTCATCGCGAGGTGTTTGCCAAGGCCTAGTTTCAATTTGAATGAGGTTTTCTTTCTGATCCAAGGCATATTTCGAAACTTCCTTCTCTTCCTTGAGTTTTTTGTCTTCTACTGTTACGAGTTTTGATATGTCCTCCTTAATTTCTGTGAGTACGTTTTCGCTACTACCCCTTAGAGGTTTAAGTGTAACTTCTTCTAGTGTTTCTTTAGTAAACTCTTTATTTTCTCGTCTCGTTTTTTTCTGTTCATTCCAAGGAATCTGCTCAGCTTCATCAGATTTCTCCAATTTTGGTTTCATAATCCGTGATGTATCTTTCATCTTTGGCTCTTCTTCTGATAGCTTCATCTCCTCTTCAACTTCAAGTGGAGTTTTCTTGGTACTTTTCGTAGTTGGTTGCATTGACTTTATCTCCTCTCTAGGTTTACGCCACGATTGAGTGACAGGTTGCTCGATAGTGGGTCTATCTTTTTCAGTCAATTGGGGTTGTGTGGAGTCCTCTTCTGCAATTTCACTCACATTTTCAAGTTCATCCTTGGCTTTCTCCACTAATTTCTTGTCTGTTTTGCCTTCTACGGTAAACATTTTTGAAGTGTCCTTTCGAATATCAATAACTTCCGTTTCACTTACGCGCCTCAAAGGTTTGAGAAATACATCTTCCAGTGTTTCTTTTGTAACCTCTTTATATTCACGCTTAGTCGTTTTCAGAGGGATTTCTTGTTTATTCCAAGGTATCGGTTGTGTCTTTTCCGTTTCAGTTGATTTCAATATTGTTGTATCCTCCAGAATGGCTTTAGGAATTATATCCCTAGGTTTTTCCTCGAAAGGTTGTTGGCTTGTTTCCTCTTTTGAACTTGGCTTTAGCTTCTCAGGAACTTCGGTAGCTACTATTTCACTTTCACGTCTGATCGGTTTCAAAGTTATTTCCTCTAGGGAATCTTTTTTGACTTCTTTTGTTCCTTTTTGAGTTTTCTTCAAGACAACTTTTTCTTTATTCCAAGGTATTGTTTCACCTTTTTCTTTTTCGACTTGAACTTTCTTTGGTTCAGCCGTACCTTCTTCGAGGTTTGCTATTTGTTCAGGTTTCATTTGGTCTTCCCCTGGTTTATGCCACGATTCATGTGTTTTTTGACTAATTTCGGTTTTTTCTTTCTCTTCTAATCTGAGCAATGAGGTGTCTTCAAGAGAGACTGATTCAGTTATCTTAATTCCACGCCTCGTGGGTTTCAAACTCGCTTCTCCTAAAGATTCTTTTGGAATATCCTTAGTTTCTCGAGGCGTTTTTTTGAGAATTATTTCCTGTTTATTCCAAGGAACTGGTTCAGCTTTTTCTTCCAGGGGTATCTTGGGTTTTCGCCATGGTTTTTCATCTAGTTGACTAGTTTCAGTCACTTGTTCTGTCTCACTGAGCTTCAAGATGGTTTGGTCTTCTGTTGATACCGTTTGTATTCGAGAATCAGAAATTTCAGTAGTTTTGCTACCACGTCTGGTTTGTTTCATTATTTTTTGTTCATATACAGTTTTTGTATCGACAGGAGATTTTTCTATTTCATGTTCTGGTTTCTGTTCTAGAGGTATTTGTTCTTGCTGCCTTTCTCTAGGTTTTCTCCATGATTTGGTATCAATTTTTTTCACTTCCTGAGATGTCTCTTTCTCATCTAATTTCAAGAAACTACTATCTTTGATAGACATTTTTTCTGAAACCGGAATTGTCATTTCTGGAGCTTTGGTTATGTCGCAGGGTCGGTCTTCTTGAACAGCAGATGTGATCGTTTCACTTCCACGTCTTGTGGGTTTCAAGGCAACTTCTTCCAACTTCTCTTTTGGTACTTCCTTAGTTTCTCGCGAAGTCTTTCTCAGAATTATTTCTTTTTTGTTCCAAGGTATGGTTTCTGTTTTCTGGGGTTCGCTTGTAACTACATCTTCATCTCTGGGCTTTCTCCATAGTTTAGAACTTGGTTGTTCTTTTTCTAACAAAATCAAAGAACTCTCGTCGTCTGTGTGCATTTTCTTTTCTAACCCTTCCAGACTATCCTTCCTGGGTTTGCGCCAGTCTCTGGTTTCAATCTTGGCTTGCTTTATTTGTTCTGTCTCTTTGAGATGAAATATAGTGCTGTCCTCAAGATATTCTTTCGCAGCGACAGTAGTATCCTTCGGTTTTCGCCAATCTTTAGGAGTCGGCTTGTCATCCTTCGTTCGTTTCGAAATTTCTTTTTCTTTTTCTTCCAAAGAAAGAATCGTGCTATCTTCTACTGTAGATATCGTTTTCGTGTGCTGGTCCGTTTTTGGTCTCCTCCAGTCTTTAGTTGATAGTTTTTCCGTTTCATCAATGTATTCCTGTTCACTTAGAGTCACTTTAGTAACATCCTCAGTATGAGATAATTTCTGTTGATGCTTGAACTCAGAGGTTTCAGTACTCGTATCTGTTTTTCTGGCTGCTTTGAGAGTCACATCTTCCAGTTTTTCTTTGATGATTTCTTTCTTTTCTTGTTTTGTTTTTCGCAGAACCACCTGTTCTTCAGTCCACGGCTGAGCCTGTTGTGGTTTTGGTCCTCGAGATTCCTCTGTCGGTTTCGCTTGACCAAACGAGTCTTTTCGGAATATTAGTTTTTGCGGTGTACGTTGTTGTCTCCAAGGTAACGTTTCGTCACCTACAGGTAGTTCGTTTTCATCAGTTAATTGTCCATCACCTCTTGAGCCTGGTGTAGATTTGAGAGAGGTCTTTCCTGGTCCCCCCGAAAAGGGACCGTACTGTTGTTTCGGGTATATAAGCTGATCGTCCCTATCAGAAATATCAGTTGTTGCGGTTTTGCGGTATGTTCCTGGACGTCCTGTAAATTAAACAGTAATGGGTCTTTTCTGGACCAATATCTAATTGTGCACAGAAAACGCTGATGAGATTAATTTTTAGGTTGACTGGAATGAACCTGGGTGTTACCTAGTCCGAATGAAAATATTTTAGTGGTTGGAGTTTCGCAAAGTAAGTAATGTTTTTCATTCTCTTACTATGATTATGGTGTAATATGAAAAAATATTACTTGAATCGGTGAATGACAATTAAAAAAGTGTGCACCAAAATTAATCGGTAAAGTGAGTGCAAATCCACAAATTTGGAAATGTTGCTAATGTGCAATTTTAGAGTATATCAATTCAATAAAATCCAGAAACAGTAGATTGAGGGATTTTCTTTCAAATTATTGTATACAAAAGTGCCCAAAAGCGAAATTTATATAATTATGCAAACGCATTCTGGTATACGAGAAATACTTTTTCAGATAATTTAAAAAAAAGGTAACTTTGACTTCAATTTCAGGATTGAAGTTGAATTTCCCAAAATTAATGGTTTCTGTCAACTAATGTTGACAGTGCTAATTATCAGCAATGATTTATGTTAATTTCAATTGGTTGAACAAGTCTAGTGCATTCGATCGCTAGAAAACTTTGTAAAAAAATTTGCCTAGCCTTCATTGTTTTAATGTTTTATGCATTGAGGATAATTATCTTGAAATATCAAATCACTTTTACGACTTATCAACTTTTTTCAGGTTTTTTGTATCGAAATCAATGAATTGAAATAAC
>WOGP01000071.1:0-34438 GCA_015342065.1 Leptinotarsa undecemlineata
CATCTGTTTTATATGGATGATCTTAAACTTTATGCCTCTGGAGAGAAGGATCTCCATCAGTCCTTGAGGGTGGTGGAAGAGTACACGCATGCTATCGATATGAAATTCGGGATAGACAAATGTGCAATGATCCATCTCAAAAGAGGACGATGTGAAGACTACGGAGAGGATGTGCAGCTCGTAATTGGAAGTTTCCTAGGCCATCTGGATGCCGGAGAGACGTATACTTACGTCGGGGTATAACAACGCCACTCACAAGAGGTAACAGCAGTGAAAAACTCTCTCCGCGGCAAGTATCAACACAAACTTTAACAGATCTGGTCATCGGAACTGTCGGGGAAGATGCTGCAACAAATATGCTTGCCATTCCAATCTTACTCTATTCGTTTGGAGTAGTAAAGTGGACTCGGGAGGAACTGTATCAAGTCGACGTAAAGACCCGAAAAATGATGCATCTCTATAGGAGTTTGCATCCCAAATCGTCCGATTCACGGTTGCACTTCCCACGATAACAGGGAGGCCGTGGACTTTTGAGTTTGGTGTGTCTACATGACAGAATGGTATTGAATACAGCCTGTAAAGTCGTCAGGAGTTTGGATCCCCTTCTCTGCATGGTCCGTGACCATGAGAGAGCAGAAATTGGAGCATTTCTCATTAAGGCAGCTATCTGAGCAGCTGATGAATTCGGTATAGTTTTTGACACTGAACGAGGTGATCACAACTCTGTCACCTAGTTGGAACCCGTTTGGCAAAAATCTCAGATGAAAGCCGCAGAGATCACCTAACTTCTGCGAAACATAAGGATAAGCCAATGCATGGGGTCTTCTTCAGTAACATTGGAGACCTTGGCTTATCACAGCGCCTGAAGTTCGCTTTTCTCAGGTCGAGTGGACTGAAGTCGAAAACTGAGGGGTTCATATGGCTTGCCAGGATGGTGTCTTAAACACCTTAGTTCACCGCAGTCGCGTGATGGGTATAGAGGTCCGACACAAGGTGCGGGGCCTGCCGCTAGGCACCCGAAATCCTAATGCACTTGCCATCAGCATGTGCTGCGGTCTCGGCCTATATCCATCGACCAAACGCGGCCCTAAGAGTGCTACATTGCCATCAACGGCACTCTTACGGTATTGACGAGACACCGGTGATGCCCTACACTCCGGTGGATATTGAATCCGTTGTGGGGAACGGGATGTGCCGAATTTTTTGGAACTATTCGTCCCCCACCCTTATGCTCATACAAGCTAATAATTCTGATGTAGTCCTTCTCGACCACCAGACTGAAACGATATTTGTCGTGGAGTTTTCAGCTCCTGGCGAGTCGATTATCGTTAGAAAAGAGGAGTAAAAACGGATGAGATATCGAGATTTTCTCTTCGAACTTCGCAGACTTTGTCAAGATGGTTGTTCTGATTGTTGGAGTCATTGGAGGAATGATGTCATCTCTACTCTCGAATCTTGAAATCATACCAGCTTGCCGCACTAAGGCAGAAATCTTAGCCGCACAGATGCAGAAGGCTGTCATCCTTGGCTCACTGCGCTTGTCCGGGGCACATGATTCTTGGACCTAATGATCACTTACCCCACGTTGTTGGGAGTGGTCATTTGTTGATAATGCTTGCGCGCCCTCCCGAATGTATCGGGGCTTCCGGGGATGGGGCCTGACCAGCGCACACTACGCGAAAAAAAAATAATGACAATAATAACCCAGAGGATTATCATGGCCTGCCAGTATGGTGTCTCCAATGACCTAGTCTATCGTAGTCAAGTGATGGGTATGTCGGTTCTTGACGCAAGGTACAGGGCTAGCCGCGAGGCATCTGATATCAAACCACTTGCTGTCTGCATGCCCAGCATATGCAGTCTCGGCATATGTTCATCAACATAACTCTACCCTCAAAGTGCCTCTTCATAACTTGCGGAACTTCTACAGTATTGAAACCGGTGTAGCCCTACGCTCAGAAGGATATTGAATCAGTTGTGTGGAACGAGAAGTGCTGAATTCATTAAAATGATTCGTTTTCTAACCTAGGGTTCATAGATGATAATAAGCCCGCTGTAATGCTTCTCGACTACCAGAGAAACACGACAGTTTTCGTCTCGCTCTTGGCGAGACGAATATCGTCCGAAAAGAGAAGAAAAAACGGATTAATACCAAAATTTTCCCTTCGAACACCGAAGATTCTATTAAGGTGAGAAAACAATAATGATTTCATTGATAATAATATTGATGATAACAATAATAATGAGAAATGCCGAATCTATTGGAGCTAGTCATTCCTCGCCTTCAGCTTTACGAAAGCTAGTAAACTTTATGTAGTTTTTTCGATCATCAGCACAAGATTATATTCATAGTAGAGTTTTAGATCCGACTGAACATGAATTTTGAATCATGAACATGAATCATGACTCATGAACATGAATTTTGACCTTGATATTTGATACTGTTCTCGATACGTGACTTTAAGTTTTGACATTGGAGAAAGTTTCACGACCTTGGGATATGTGCATGACCTTGAACATGGAATTTGATTCATTTTGAGATTTGACAATGTTATTGACATCGAGTCAAAGAATGGGTGTGCTTTTATGAAGACTGTGGTGAGAATTTTTCAGTCAATTCGCATTCTCCTCATGATCTCGTGTCTCATATGTTTCCATAAAAAATGTATATGTGTAACGAATGTGGGAAAAGTTCCACATCCGCTTCACCGCGAATGATGAAGAACTGAAACCTCAAAGAGGTTTCCCCCAATACCTTCCTAAATACAAACATGCCTCCAGTGCTGCAGTGAATGTGGATCGGATAATTTTGCATCAAAAAACGAATGTATGCATGTGTGCATACATTCTCACATGTTGAACTTGTGGGAATAACTTTCAAGTCTAAAATGGTGAGCTACATAAAATTGTAACAATTGATATGGACGTATTTCATCAAATCTATGCTTTGCGTAGGTTGTGACTTCAGTTTTGTAACCTGACAATCCGAGAGTCTGCAAAATTTCTTCATACCCCTACTTCTGAACCGTATTGGATATAACAGGTATGAATTCTTCATTTGAGTTGAAAAATCATAAATTTGGGGGTATGAAAGATTCCTATATTAATTCAAAAATGGAACATGAAGTTGACCCATTGCACTATCCGAAACGTAGACTCACCGGTCACGTGAATCTGTTCAATATCACAGATGAATCTGATAATCGACGTCATTGCTGGGAAAAATATTTATCGATACTGGTATCACGCCAAATATCTGGACGCGATCACAGAAAATATTTTTGTGATGGTTATTTATTGTATTTTGGTCATGAGCGGGCTTCATTGCGGCATCAGTTGAATAATTGTAATCACATTCCAACAAAAACACCGATCGCAAATTTCAGGATTGATAAAGTTGGTGAATATATACCTGAGAATAATTTGAAATATAAAAATGTTGAAAAACCATTGAAATTTTCATTCGTTGTACGAGTATATGCTGATTTTAAATATATTTTGAAACTGGTGCATACAAATGAACCAAATCCTACCCACTCTTCATGAACCATATGGTTTCTCATATTTCATAAAGTGCTCTTTTGAGGATTTGATTTCTAAATTTGTATGATACAGAGTTGCTGATACAGGTGAAGTGTTTGTTTCAAATTTTAAGGATATCTATCACAAATATTTCAAAAATACCGTTTCGTGAGGAAGAGCGCGATATTTTCAACACATGTGGGATTTGGGGAAAGAAATTTGATGAGGGCGATATTGAAGTGCTTGATTACTGCCATCTAACGGGGGAAATGGAGCTATTTCAATTTCAAATTTCCCCGATTTGAAATTGAGATAGCTCCAATAACTCAACAATATTTTCATAGTTCCGGTAAACTCAAACCTCTAATGAAATTAGTACAATATTTTGGAAGATTTATAACGATTCCATGTAACAATGATCAGTATCACCATCAGTAGACCATAGTAATTGCCTCTGTTCCTACAGTTCCTACTTCATAATACCTGCAAAAATGTTTAGAGATAAATCTGTACGGGACTCAACTGATGCTGAATTGAAAACTTTATCGATTTACTATATGATTGAAAATGCTGAACCTTAAAAATTATTGAATGTTTGGTAGAGATTACCAATGGACTACCAACATCGATTCACTTCGCAGATTCGTTTACCGTATTTCATATATTACCGACATGGAGTTGCCTATAACAGCTGCGGCGTCATCGATACAAAAAGCAATGTATTATGGTCTTGTTACCTCATAAATGGAGTTTTATTATTGTAGAAATAAATGATTTTCATTCAAAATGATATATTTTTCCTACACTTAGTACACATCGACACCATGTTTTTTTTTTCAATTATGTATTTTGAGACACCCTGTATACTTCTCTGGATGTTCGTTACATTACCGCCATGTTTTTTCTTCTATCTGATTCTTCAATGATCATTATTAATATATCACTTTCGCGCTTCAGATACTTTCATCCACATTTTTTATTTTTATAATTCAACCACGCTCATTGAATCTCTCTGATCCATTCTTATCTGTTTTTATTCATCAGTCTGAATCGCCGACGATAGCCGACAAAACAAGCGCCATAAATATCAACAATTCGCAATCATTTCTAACATCTTACATTATTGCCGAGGCTAAGGACGAAGCCAACCACGTCGATGACATGGGTTCGATTCACATACCAATAAATTAGTTTAATTGAATTTCCCTCCACTGCTAATTATCACTAGGAGCAAGTGAATGTTTCGTTACAAAGGGGCTCAGGGGTGAAGCCCGCAGAAGGCCTGAGGTGTGAGGCGGAGTCCTAAGGGAGCCTTCGCTCTTTGAATTTCTCCGACAGTTCTTCTTTCTCTGCATCGATTGCGTCACACCTTTTTCTCTGCTACTCACTGAAGTCCCTCTCTGAAACAGCAAGAGCAGTACATATAAAAAATACGCGATGAACTGTGGCTGGTCATCGTGTTGATGTCCGACTCAGAACATCTCGAACTGCACTGCTTGAAGACTCTTTCATTTGAAGAACTGCCTTTATGTAACGAAAAATAGGTTTTTTCCGTTAATCAGTTGTCAAATATCTGAATCCTATCCACTTGCCGCAAAGAGGGAGGAATCTTGGCCGAACAAACTCTGTCATTCTTGGCTCATTGCATCAGCTCAGCCAACATGATTCTCGGAATCAATTACTGACGCAACGGTGTGTGGAGTGTTCATCGGTTGAGGATTCTGGTGCGCCCTCACGAATGTATCGATACTTCGAGAACTGTACCCGACCAGTTCAAGCTTGATAAAATAATAATAATAAAATATATATTCCATATATATTTTCCTGATTTAGAGCAAGAGAGTTTGCGTCCAGTTGGAATGGACCGCTCTTGATTTGCGGAAGCAAGAGCGCAGATCAATTCTTGATTTTTTTCATTGAAATTCAATTAAGAGTGCTGTAACTGGTTACCGAATTGAAAGTTCTCATTCAGACGTCATCTACAGAAATTTACAGAAATACTGTACCCCTTTTCAAAACTTGCCACTGATCATAAATTGGACTCAATAATCCTTAAAGGACCATGAATGCCCCTCTTGAAGACACTATCTATGAGTTTTATTGGGTTTAATACGTGTTATAAAATTAACGAGAGCAAATTTTGATTTTATGAGAACAATATAATAATCACAGAAAACGTGGACCTCAATTTCGTGGAGGTGACTCATTATTCTTCAGAAGCGAAACGTAGTTTTCAACGTGATTGTAAGTAGAAGAAAGTATAAGAAAACTGTGTACTCCACGCCATTCTGTAGTAAATGGCAGGAACTTTTATTAATTGTCACTTCCATTGGATGTCAATGTTTTTGTTAACAAACAAAGGTTGAAACTGAAAGTAGCATAGATTTTGTGAATAGAAATGCTTATCAAAATAACAACTCACAAGAATATCTAATCTATCATAAATCATTCATTTTCATCATGCTTTGAAAAGAATAATTCCATAATCTACATTTTTGAAGCAGTTCTTAATTTAATTTGAGGTTTCAAAAATACTGAATAATATATTTGAAATTTATTTTCTATTGTATCCAGTACAGATTAAATAAAAAATGACATATGATAAATATTTGAAAATCATGACCTAGGCTTGTTTGATCAGACAACTCTATATATAAGAAAAGATATTTCTGAAATTTTAGATATACCTATTATTTTCACCCTAAAATTAATCATTCAATTATCTCTTGATTTATTAACTACACGTTTTGAGAGCAACTTATCAAATGATCGTCTTCTAAGTGAGTTTTCATAACAACTTATATTTATATATATGGTAGTTTTTGTGAAATAGGCCACCCACACCTTTCAGAGATTCTGCATGGTCTATCAGTGTAACTGAAGGAAACAAACGGAGCCGACATTTATACACCCCGGGTGGTATCCATGGGCGCCTGAAAGAAGGTTATGTTGATGCCGAAAACTTTGGGGTGTACTAGAGAATACTTTATCAAATTGTTTTCATTGTGGTTATTTATATTGTTTCAAATACTACAAAATACATTTACCACCACCATTTCGAATGATATGGAAAAGGCAGAGGAACTGTCTAAAAGAAACTAAATTGCAATGGGATGTTTTGTTTATTATATTTCATCATCAACTTCATTTTTTAGAAATGAACCTATAATTTTTTCATTGGTTTTTGTAGCCAATGTAATGACACATTTAGATATGTATTACAATACAGATCAGTATTAAAAAATATACGAACGAAACGTTGAATTGCAAATTGGTTCATATTCGATTATCAAAAATATGAAACAGTATTGAAAGTTCCTCTGCCTTTTTTATATCATTCGAAATGAAAGCAGTAGAGATTAAAAACTCAATTCGACAGTTCTAGGTTTTGGTGAATTCAACAACACCACTGATATTCTCGATCTGTAAAGAGATCATTCCGAGCAATAGTGGGATCTGCTAAAAAGTATTACAGATGGTTCACTTGGTCTGTAATGACTTTCCCGGTGCTGACGAGGTGCTAGTATTCCGAAACCGGTTTATCAGTAGTCGTCCCAACCAATTGAAATTAATTTTTGCTTTTCATATATAGAAAGTTACTTGTGATGAATCTTCCACTTGCACTGGTTCCACTTCAGCGATTCTGATGAATAGAACATTTTTCTCTGTGAAAGTAACTTATCGCAGTAACTCTGCGCAATAATTCATCGAGGTAAAAAAAAAAGTTTGCCCTTTCTACACTTATTCAAAGTTCTTCATTTCAATTTAATATTTTTCAAATTGTGGAAGGTGAGGACAACAGTCAGGAACAGTGACGATAATATTGATCTTTCATTATTATTATTATTATAGAAGTACCTAGTCACATTTAAAGTTGTATACAAGAAATGCACATATGAGCGACCCGTTTATTTCCTTGGGATGATTGTTTTCCTTTTAAGAAAAGGAGAAATATTTTTCAATAATTTGGTTTTCAGATCCATATTGTCAAAACATTAAATTCATTGGAAAAATCAGTATACATCCAGAGATGTTTTCTGGATATTATACCAGAAATAAATATTAATCTACCATATTTCTCAAAAAACTAGTGCTTACAAATCGACTAATATTCAAATTCAAAAGAATGAATTCTATTTTTCATGTCTTATCCCGGAGACAGGAAGTGACATGGTGCATGAAATTGTATTACAACAACTTGTGAATTTCTTGTGTTCAAGTACAGGTTATCGATATCACTACTACCAAACCTCAGAGAATTTAGTGCTTACTGAACTTACTATTGATTTTTCTCTGATAAAATGATGCACATAAGACTTTAGGATAGAAAGCTTTGGCCCCTTTATAAAATTCCTGTCGTTGCGCTCCTGACATAGATACTGAAGGGCAAGAGTGAATGTTTTGACACGACAGCCATGTGTTTTTGGTTACAAATACCGCCAGTCGTTTCATCTCTGCCGAAATAGCGACAACTATGTAAACTATACCACCATGTATATATACACATACTCGTAACCTAATATATCACCATATAATCAGATCACTGCTCTTTTACATGCATCGATATTTTCAAAAACTTTAATGTAGTGAAAATGAATGAAGTGGTCTGAAATGTGTGAGGTCTTGGAAATTCTATTTCGAGGAGAAAGAAACGATTTAGTTTGTTGCATGTATGATAAATGTTTTCAAGGTTTGCTGAATATCAGGGACATATTTTCTACCATTTCAGTTCAATGATCAAAAGTTTTCATATTCAACTCTATTTACTAACAGGAACTAATTTTCATCATAATGAAAATTTCTATAGAAAATGTAAAAAGAACAATTTCGATAAAAAATTCAGTGATGCTTTGAATCACATGTTTGAACGCAAAAAAATTAAATTTGCCTGGGTATTGAAGAATTTCCACAAGAACAGTTTTAAAATATGGGATTATAACATTTCCCAAAGAAAAATCATTCATATAGACATTCTACCGAACGGAACTAACATTTATGAACTTTAATGTAATTGTGATGAACTGTTTGGAACCTTTGGTGTAGTAATGAATATTACTGGATTTTTTTTCCAACACCAAACCGTTATTTCAACACCTCGACACGTGTTTTAATCACCAAGTGATAATTTTCAAGAGGAAGATCAAACTAACCATACTTATTTTTACCATAGATACCTGTTCTAGGTACCGGGTCTTTAGTGTCTTGAATTAATTTTACATTATGTCCTTATGTAATTGTCAGGTAAATCTAATAACTGGAATATTATAAGTTATATAAAAGTAATGTCACATATTGCCTTATATAGATACTAGTCTTAAATGAATGAATGAATCTATCAATTCAAAAATTATAAGATATATAAAATTCAGTTTAACAATATTGCCCTATCTACTAGTCTTAAATTAATTTTATAATGTGTCCTTATGTAATATGGTATACTAATGGTATATTACAAGCTATATAGTATACCATTAGGTATTGGTCCACCATAGTTATTCATAATATTATTATGTTCACTTATTTTTACACTCTCATAGGCATCTAGATGTATGTTGTTGTTTACTAGTCGTACCAATCTTAATGAACTGAAGTCTATGGAATGATTCTGTTGCAAAATATGATGGGCGACTACTGATTTTTCAAGACTTCCATATTCAAAGTGTGCTATGTGTTCCTTATATCTTATTTCAATAGATATTTCTGTCTGTCCATAATATTTTGCACTGCAGTTCTTACAGTTAATTTTGTAAAATCCAGACTTTTCCGAATTCTCTGTACTGTACTGTATGACTTGTTTCAAAAATCACCTTTATACCTAGTTCCTTGAAAATCTTTCCAAGAAGAAGTTTAGGTTAAGAATGAAGGAAATCTCTACTTTCAGAAAGAACAAAAACCAACATTAATTTATCTCTGTTCCATATCACCAACACAGGAAGAACTTTGGAAAGATTTTCAAGGAACTAGTTATGAAGGTGGTTTTTGAAACAAGTCATACACTACAGAGCGTCTAAGGAAGTCCAAAAGACAAAGTCGTAAATTCGGGAAAGTCTGGAATTTACGAAATTAAAGGTAAGGATTGCGATGCAAAATATCATGGACAGACAAAAAGATCTATTGAAATTAGATATAAGGAACACTCAGCACACTTGAAATATGGAAGGCCTGAAAAATCAACAGTCGCCCGTCATATTTTGCAACAAAACCATTCCATAGACTTCAGTTCAGATTGGTTAGACAAATTAACAACAACAGGCATCTTGATGCCTATGAGGGTGTGGAAATAAGTAAACATGATAATATTAAGAATAACGATGGTGGACCAGCACCCACTAGTATACTATACAGCTTTTTACTTTGTAGAATAAATTCATTATTATTATAATACAACTATAATGATAAAAACAAAAATAAAAATTAATTGGCGCTCCGAGGCGACTTCATTGATTCCAGTGGCGCCTTTGCTTTTTCAGCTGCAGAAAAACCCTGAAAAACCTGCAGCACCACATTATCCGAAGATCTTGGTTCGCCAATGTCCTCTCTCTTATAAAACAAAACATAGGGTGTCTCCAGAGGCTTCAATAGATTCAATGCATCGCCAGAACATTTCGTGACACGACTATCGTCAAACGTAAACCAGTCCGTTTCTTCTTTGACCAAGCCGTAATAATAACCAAATTCAATGCCAGAACCACAGTAAACAATGACTGCATGACTATTATAATAGTGGTGTGCTAGATTGAAATGTTCATCTATTTCGAACCTTCCATAGAGTTTCTTGCTTCCGTCAGAGGTTGAGTCCTGTCTGAAGATCATCAGTGTTATTATTGAATTGACTGGTGCCTCAGATATACTTGTTTCCTCATAACAGTCAGTTAGTTTGGCGCATGTTTGGCAATACAGTCGATCATCACCTGTTAAAAATTCCGTTATCAGATGATTTAGCTTGTTAAAATAATATTTTTTTATTAGATTTACCTGACTATTACATAAGGACACATTGTAAAATTGATTTAAGGCAAGTAGATAGAGCAATATTGTTAAATTGAATTTCATATAGCTTATAGTATTTTAATTATTAGATTTATCTAACTATTACATATGGTCACATTCTAAAATTAATCAAAGACTAGTAGATATGATGTGAAATTAATTTCATAGAGCTTATATTATTCCAGTTATTAGATTTACCTGACCGTTATATAAGCACACATTGAAATATCAATTTATTACAAGTAGATAAGGCAAATTGTAAAATTAATTTAAGACACTCAAAACGCAGGTACCTAGAACAGGTATCAGTGGTATAAATAAGGATAGCTTTGAAAGTATGATTAGTTTGATCTCCCTCTTGAAGATGATTACTTGGTGATCAAAACACGTGTCGAGGTGTTAACATAACGGTTTGGTGTTGGAAAAAAACTCCAGTAATATTCATTGGACGTAATTGTCCAAATACACAATGCCTTTCTGAAATCAATGTTCAACATTGAACATCACTTGTAAGAAAAGTTATGAGTGGATACCAAAATCGGGGAATTCAATGAGACAGAGCGCGCAAATCATGTATGAAAATTTTTATAGTCATCAAATCTGAAAATAATTCAATCGTGAAAAAAATGTGTTTTACATATGTTCTTGATAAGTAACTTAATACAATACTGGTTAGCTAAGGCTTTAAAATTGCAGTTCCAGTTGAATTGTTGTACGTCATAAACACAAACGAGGGAAAATCTACGAATAATCATTGTAAATCATCCGGTACAGTTTTAAAGCTTTACGGTATAATTCGACATTAGGTGTAGCTACTGATATCCCACAGGGACATCAACAATACGACCATAAAAGTCAACTCCAAATAGTCAGTATATAGCCCATTATGAGGTGAAACGTTGCATATTTTCCATTGCGTTCTGGTATATTATAGTTTTTGAAGAAATTCTTTATATCCTAGAATTTCACATAATGTTTTTATGATCCCAGAACAAAGAAACAACTAAGAGTGCATTATCGTTCTGAATTATGACATAAACGCACATTTTGAAGATGGATGTTCAATTTTTAGATACATACAGTACACCCGTGAGGCCTATACAAACATTTTCTTTAATGAATCTTCTAACTTAACACTCAGTCATTCATCTCTGTTTCTCCGTACTGGTTGGTAAGGCCTGGGAAGCTTAAATTTTGTATATAGGTGCTTTCTAGGTCTTAGGCAGGGATGATTCTCAAATATTCCAACTATGGTGCCCTCCGTGGGGGTACAAGGGGCGCGTTTTCATATTGAAATTTATTTTCATCACTGTTTCTCCATACCGCTATATTTTCGGATGCAGAAATTTTATATGTAGGTTTGTTTTACGTTCCAAATATGCAATATTTTTTCAAATATTTCAAGTAAGATGCCAGCCGCGGGAAAAAAGCCTGTTTATAAAATTATCTTCTATATATCCTTTACCTTTTCAGTCGATAATGTGATCTATATGCCCTTTCACAGCATTTGATTTAAATGAATATTATTTTATATTTGAAATGCAGAGACATAGCGGTTGCGGCGGTACCAGGCAAGACAAGCGCAACTTCTAAAGAAAACATATTTGTAATATCTAATGACATAAAAACTGTGAACATTGTATATAAAAATATTTTTAGTATATTTATGATCAGTATTGCATCCGTGCGGAGCCGAAGCGGGTGGCTAGTTGTTTATACTTACTCTTAATCCACTGCATATTCATACTCTTGTGAAACCACTTGTCTCAATAATACTATGGAAGTAGCTGCAAATGAAAAAAATCTGGTTCTTTTCTATGGAATTTCATTAAATACACCCTACAATTTGATCTCCATAAATTTTATTTGAAGAAATATGTATATAATGGTCCAATGAAGCCATGAAAATTATTACTGTCATTTTCAAACTTCCACATGATTATTAGAGTAAATGTCACAAGACAAGAACCATTTTGGTTAATTAATTCTCCTCCTCCAGTGATATTTTTATGTCAGGAATGAAAAACCTTTTTTTCCTTCATTATCGTTTTTTCCAGGTTTATCGACATGTCTATTCGATTTCTCATCAAATGGCTTACATTATCTTTTTGCTATGTATCTTTTTCGAACGCCCTTACTAACGAGAATTTTCATCATAAACCCTGATATTCCTCGTGGATCGATATCGTCTCAAACCTTCAATCAACGGTCTATAGGGGAAACTAAAATTCTACTTTATTATCAAACATAGGAAACTGTCAATTTAGAAGATGGAGACCACCTTTCAACTAACAATTGAATGTTTTCACCGACAGTAGTTTCTCATTGAAATAAAGTCTTGGAGACTACCTTATCGCATGGATTGATTTCTGCACATCGTTTTTCGGAATAGAAGGTTCCCAGAAACTTGATAAACTATTTGGAAAAAGATGTTTATATGAAAGTAGTTGTTTCGAGAGGGGTTTTTCTTCCAGTTTGTGTCTAAAGATACTTCTTTACATGATCTTCACATCTATGTATAGAGGTACTTCTTTTGAAATTGAATGCTTCCTTGTTTCCTTCGGAAGATTCCTATACTTTTTGTATCAAAATGAAGAAGTCGAAAGCCAGAAACTTTCTTTTCCGAAAATCAATTACCCCTTTTGATTCAAACAAGATTCCTATAGTTAAGATTTAATCAAATAAGCGAATGAATGTAGTGTCATCGATGATATGAGTAGATTAAACTCATTCCGTGATATAAAGCCGTAATTTTATGAATGTTTTGAGTATTTTTTCTTATAATGTTATCCAGATGTTGTACTGAAAAAACTGATACAGCAAGTGCCTTACGTCGAAATATCGGATGTCTACCACTGAGGATGACAGTGTTCCACGTAAGTCAAATTTACCTCTTTCATTTACTATATTGTGTAGCAATCCTGTTTCGATTCCATAACAAATATTTGAAATACAAACTGAATGGAGAAAAGTGTTTTGATATAATTCAGTGTTCATTTAAAAGTATTCGTTTCGAAAGTACTTTTCTTTCGTAAAATTCTATGTTGATATGAAAGTGGCTGTTTTAAAAGCTTTTTCTTCCAGTTTATATCTGAAAGTTATTCTTTGCATGATATACATCTTTGTAGGTTTACCTTTTTGAAAGTGATTGCTTCCTTCCTTTCTTTCGATGACTCTCACATATTCCTGTGTCATCAAAATCAAAACCCATCTTCTCGAAAAATGCTGTTCTCTTTCCAGTAACTTGTAATGTTTTGTAGGAATCAAACTAGGTAATTTTTAGAATATTATTTACGTAGCTGTTTCAGGAGGACTTTCTTTCAGTTTGTGTCTGAAAGTTACTTCTTTGCATTATCTACACATCCATGTATAGAGTTACTTATTTTCAAATTGATTATTTCCTCCCTTTCTTTGGAAGATTCCCTTATCCTTCTTATTTTTGTATCAAGATGGAGTAGTAGAAAACCAAAAACTTTCTTTCCCAAAAATTAAAAGTATAACCCCTTTTATTCAGTTATGATGTTCTGTTCAGAAATATAAGATATATTTTCATCTCCAACAAAGAACACCCTGTAGAATGTCTGTACATCGAAGAAGTAAGCTTTAATTTTGCTCCCTTTCCTTAGATTTTTCATCACTCAAGGCAGCAATGTTTTTTCCTTCATTAGATTCAACAATAACTCGTTTTTCGTACAAATTATGCCAGGGACAGGAAATCTGAAGCAACGTCGGTGGTTCGCCTTGTATTGTGAATTGTGAAACCGTCGCTGGATGAACCAAATACGCGAACATCGATGATTTGTGTCGAGCTATGGACGACGGGGCGTTTTTCACACACACGCCACACGAGAAGTGGATAACCGTTGGAACGCGGGAGCAGAGAAGAAGAAGAAGAGCAAGTCGGGTGCAGGTGGACGGGTGACCGTGCACCTGCATATATGTGTTGCATATTGAGAGTCGGACAAACAGGTGAAAATCCAACAAAACGGCCGCTCTAACGCGCTACCAGCTTTCGATACAGAGGCGTGCATTCGAACTAAAACAACTATTCGCAAAAAGTAATAGCTGGCCGACAACTCCATAGTTTTCGATTGTTTGACGTTAAAATCAATCAACCAGCTGCTACAACGAAACATGAAACTTTGTAATGACCGGTACTGTTTTACCCTAGTTTTTCAACAATTTATTTAGCAAGTTTAAGCTACCATAGAATAGCAATCAGATATTCTGAAGATAATATTATTAAATAGTTAATTTGGTAAATATGAGAAGGTGGTATGTTCCAGAATAGTATTTTATTCAGCGTTCAAGAAATGTGACTCTATCACTCGTGAGAATATGGTTATTCGACGCGAGTCAAAACGAGCGTCTCGTAAATTAGTTGAGTGAGTAACAGCCATTTTTCGGGACTAAAATACTTTGCTTTTCCAATGACTTATAACAGGAATATATTAAAAAAGAATAACTTGTGAAGGATATCCCGAATCAGAGAAATAGCAATGAACTTAGAAGGTGAAATTGGAAACTCTAGAATAAGAAATCCGGAAACAAGCACTTTTCCCAATCACCAGAAATGCAATACTCTTCTTGATGCGCGATTCAACAACCTCCGCTACCTCATCTTGGCTCTCCTGCTTGTGGATCCCAGTTCCTTGATAACTGAGTTGTTTTTGGAGACTCTCCGACAATCAGGTCGAACTCATTTGCTACAATATAAACTGAGCAGAACTGAAATCTCAAAATATCGACTACAAACAGCTGCATTATGAATTTAATGAAAACACTTCTTAGCCTTTACCAAGGCTAAAGCACCAGCAAATGACCAAAGTTAATCTTCGATGATACTGAAAGCGCGACATAAAACAGTGCTTCAGTTCCGGAAATGTTTTCATTAAATTCATTTCAAGCAAAAGGTTCAAATCCTACTTACCCATTTCCTAGTTACCCACAAAATTTTCACTTTGAAATTCGATTGATCGTCTTAGTTCGAATAGGTTGGAGCCCAGCTCCCAAGCGTATTCGTCAGAAGGACAAACGAGACACAACTGATTGGGGATTGATGACGTTATGAAGCACCTCAGACATCCGTACCGCCCTGTCTGGCTGGGCTGTTTGGGTGAGAAAATTATTCATCCATTATCTAAGGATATGAGTACCTCCGATAGTGTCGGAGCCTTCTATATCGTGAGGGGTCGTCTACATCATACTCTATCTATAGCTTCCCTAACAAGTCACTTTGAGATGCCACACGTTCAAATCTAGAAACGTTTTTCCCAAGCATGCGCGTTTATTGTCCAGAGAAGAGGATTTCCATCGAGTTTACTCCTCCGTCAACACGGCTTCAGGACGAAACCCTCTCCGCTCATCTACGCTACTGTTTTCGAGATGGAACAACTAACAGCAACAGTCGTCTTTTCCCAGCGACCGAAGCCAGACAAGGAAGGTCGCATATTGTTTGTGTACACGGTGGGACGATACTATCTTGATTTTTGACTGAATAACACGCTTACACCTGTGAAACTCGATCGGCGAGATAAAAACTTTGAAGTATCGCGTTTAATGGCGACAGATTCTTCGCGTTAGACGACGGGATGGTGTCGGAAAACGGCGAAAAAGTGAGTTGGTGGATATTATAATAGTTGAAGCGACAGAGGAGTTTTCTAAGAAGCAGTCCTATAAATCATGCACACAAAACGAGTCTAATGAAACCATCTAGGATCCAATATGCTCTTAAAAAATCTGTAATTCCTTAAATATTAAAAATAAAATTGTCATTTGTCTGTTTTCGCAAATATTACGTGAGCTATTAAGTTTGTCAAACAATATTTGCACCTTTATTGTAGGAAACTTTGGCAAATCCCGAAAAAAAGCAAAATCTTGGAAAAAAGAGGCCAAATTTTGTAAAAAAGGAAAAAATCTTAGAAAAAAGAGGCGAAATTTTGAAGAAAAAAAGAGGCCAAATTTTTTAAAAAAGGGGCAAAGTCTTAGAAAAAAGAGGCAAAATTTTGGAAAAAAGGGACAAAATCTTAGAAAAAAAAACGAAATTTTGGAAAAAAAGACAAAATCTTGGGAAAAAAAGGCAAAGTCTTGGAAAAGAGGGAAAATCTAGGAGAAAAGAGGCCAAATTTTGGAAAAAAAGGGAAAAAATCTTAGAAAAAAGAGGCGAAATTTTGAACAAAAAAAAGAGGCCAAATTTTGGAAAAAAGGGGCAAAGTCTTAGAAAAAAGAGGCCAAATTGTGGATAAAAGGGACAAAATTTTAGGGAAAAAAACGAAATTTTGGAAAAAAAGACAAAATCTTGGAAAAAAAGGCAACATCTTAGAAAACAGGTAAAATTTTGGAGGAAGGAAGTAAACTCTTGGAGAAAAGAGGTAAAATCTTGGAGAAAAGAAGTAAAATCTTGGAAAAAATAGGCAAACTCTGGAGAAAAAAGGAATTCTATGAGAAGAGAAAAAGAAAAAACAGAATGGAAGTTATTAATAAAGGTCAAATGAAAAAAGGCAAAGAAATCACGAAAAAAAATATATAAAAAATACATAATGGGAAACAAAACAAATCAGGAGAAAAAAGAGTGGAAAATGTCTAGAAAGGTGGATTGAAATAGGTTTCATTTCGACAAAAAGGGTAAATCTAAAAAAGTCTTGAGTCTTGGGGAAATGGGGAAAAAAAACAAAAGACAAACCCTTAAAAATGCAGAGCTATTTAGAAAAAAGAAACTGAGAATACGAAATTTTGAAAAAAATTGAGAACAATAGTATATACCGCAAAAACAATGAATAATTAGAAAAAAATCTTGGATTGTCTGGATGAATGGAAGAACAAGAGAAAAATAGTAAATATTGCAAAAAACCGGAAAAAACATATCAAAAAAGAAAGCAAAACTATAAAAAAATCTACCAAAAAAGGATAAATTCGAAATAAGGTCAAACACACTGCCTTGAAAAAAATGTTAGAAATTAAAAAAAGGGAACCGCGGAAATAATAAAATTTCGATAAAGAGAAGGAAAAATGCAAAAATCTTTAAAAAAAAAGTAAATCTCTAAAAATGAATTGACACTTAGTGAATGAAAATGGATATGGAGAAAAGAGAATGATTATATCTAAAAAAAAATAAATTTAAAATATTGAGAAAGAGATCGAAACTAAGAAAGGTTCAGACATCTGGAAAAAACCACAAAGAGTCTTAAGAAAAAGAGACGACTTCTCTAAAAATCTAAAATGAAAAATGTCGGGGAGGAAAGTTGCAAAATGGCAAAAAGTAAAAAAAACTAATTAAAAAAGTGTGTAAAAATAAATAAAAAATATATTGCCTAACAGATAAATCCACTTACAGGACAATATACATTAGAATAGTTTATATAACTGAAGAAAAAATATAGAAAAGGAAGCATCGTAAAATACATAGAAATAGGGCATTGAATGATATTTGAAAGCAAAGAAAACTTTAGAAAAAGCTAAATGGAGAAGGAAATGGAAAAAAGATCATATAACAAAAAAGAAAATCCCGAAAAAACAAAAGCCATCCCTTTTCTGCTTTCCTCGTAAACTAAAGCAGTGCTAGTGGCTTCTCCACCGATCTCAGAGGCGGTTCGACACCACGAAATGAACAATGAAGCCGTCAGTCACCGCCTTCTCCGCACAGTAGTAACAAACCCGTCATCGTCTTCACTTCCATGAGGCCTCGGGGATTCATATTCATCGGTTTCCAGATCGACGAGGAGGCGGCAGAGTCGCGCGTTCTTCTTCTTTTTTACCTCCTCGTCGTCGAAGGCGCACCGGTCGTTGACCAGGATGACCCCCGATCGCTGAACCGAAAGGATCCACCATTAGGAGGCCTTCGCCTAGCTCGCTCGGCTACCATGCGTCCGTCCATCGTCCTCTATCGTTTGTTTTGCGCTCCGCGAAAGAATCTAGTCAACGGTGTTTGGATCGCGATGATGTTTTTGCAGCATAATTTGAACGGTCGCTCGAACAACGTACGGATTTTCCATGAAGGCGGCGGACAAAAATTCTTTCACTAAATACTAATACCGTATAAGTGATCACTTTGAAATTTGTGTGGGTTTGGAATTTCAAGAACATCTATATTGACCCTTACAATGTTTTCGACACAATTGAATGAATTACAATCGAAACTGAAAACCTTTAGATTTGAAAGTACAACTTCCATAAAAAGTTGAAATTTCAACAATGGACTGGCAAAATTGTCCGTTATTTCAACGCGAATTGAAAAAAAAAAAATTTCTCGCCAATAAGAAGCAGATTTTTTTACATATCTCAATCTACATGTCACCTAATAAAAAAACAATTCGATTCATTTTATGTAAATATAAAAAATCAACTAAATGCAGAGGTGAATAATTTCATCGAAATAATAAACCCAAAAAAGCTGGTTCCATGCCAAACCGTAGAGATTTGCTATTTTCATTTGGCCTGCTTTTTCCGCGACCACGCACTTATCAGTTTTGTTTTTTTAATAAGCGTGACGCGGATCCATCGCAGATAAGTGCGATAAACACGGCTCGACATAAACAACCACGAACAGTCGCGACTTGCGTATTTTATTGATATTTTGACGGAGCGTATGCAGAATCACTTTTACTTCGAATATTTGCATATCGAAAGCTGCGTTGATATTTTACAAATTTCCATATTGCGATCATCTCCTCTTAGATGATTCACTTCCAAAAACCGCTCAAAAAGGTTGGATGCAACCCTCAATTAATATTTATAAAGATTTTATTGTTTGTAACCTTACAAAAATATCTAATGAATCAAACAAAATTGTATTGTTTGTTGTATAAAGCTGCCTGCTACAACCAATATAACTTTTATTCATTCTATCATTATAACATACAAAATCACTGAAAGCTGAACAGAAAATTACAAAATCATGATGAATATTGATTGTAACAACACAATAAATGCAATTTTCAAAACAGTTTTCGAAACTGACTACTCTACTTCTATTAATTTTTCGGAAAACAATACATACTCTATTGTATTAGTTTGAACAGGTCCTTTGTTGGAAGCTGATCTATTCTCCCAGACTTTGCTTCCTCAAATTCTCGGCGGTACTTAACTCACGGGGTTTCAACTTTTTCTCTGTGGAGAACTTACTGTTGCCGTTAGACTGTCCTTGTTGAAAGGTATTCAGCCCAAGAGAGGATGGTTGGGTGGCCATGTGGCCTGACTTTTGACTCTGTTGGCTGAAGCGGGAGGAAACTGAGGAATTTTCCATGGTCTGCCAGGGAAGTGTCTTAAACACCTTGATCTATGCTAGTAGAGTTATGAATATTTGAAATTCCCGATATAAGATGCAAAGCCTGCCGTGAAGTATCCGGAATCCTAATGCATTTGCTGTCAATTTGTCGAGCACAAGCGAATTCATCTTACATCTATTGGTTCTTAGACCCTCGTACGGTTCTGATAACGTACTGGCATTGTCCATGCTAAGGGAAACGAGAAATGTAGAATTTACCCACAGGTTGGTACAAGCTAAAAATTCTCGAGTAATCTTCCTCGATTATTGATGAAAGTTAGATGACTAGATGGTACCAGAATGGAAAAGCCTTGCATCCATGATCCTGTAGCAACTGCGCTGTTTCCATCTACCATAGACCTCATCAATAATACAGGACGAATTATGGGTGTAACTTTTGAACAAGAACAATCCCGATTAGGAAAAGACCATGACATATTCCCTAACGTTGATGCTAGAAGACTGAAACCACGAATATCAATGATGAACGAGCCGACCAAAGCCCAAAACGAGACGCGAGTATTATCTATAAGGCTGAGGTCGCACCCGGTGCAGGAATAACTCTCCAGTGTAGATCCTTAGAAATAGAGGAAGAGGTTCCCGCAACAGAACTATTTGGAAGATGAGGCGAAGTGGTGGGCCACATACCGATGATTTGCCTAAAGTTGACAACTTCAATGGCAGCGAACGCTTATTAACACAATATGAGACATTATGTATCTCATCTTCGTCAAGGAACTATATTATTCCTTCTCAGTCTCATAAAGAAGTGGCAGATCTACCAGCAGTTAGAATATCTAAGGAGAAAATACGAATCATGTCAATAGTGGATTAAGACTTGCAGGAAGCTTCTCCAAACTTGGTCCCTGAAGCCATAGTCTATGGTGGACCGATGCCTTCCCTAATTTAAAACTCAGGATCATACCGACTTGCCGCACTACGGCAGCCACCATGGCTGGGCAATTGCAGAAGGCTGTGAATCTTGGCTCATTGCCTCTACTTGAAACACATGATTGCCAGACTCAATGATCACCCAAGTGTGAGAACTGGTCATTGGATTTTGAAGCTGGTGAGCACTCTATAGTAACAGAGCTTTGGGGAGAGAGTCAGACCGGCGAAACCGCTCTGGTGAATAAAAATAGGAATATGAATACAAACCAGTTGAGAATAAATGTGGTCAAATGCGGATTTAAAAGTTGCTCATATAGAGAAGGTATAAGCAAGTAATATTTCCCACTCAACATATATGTGAGTTTGTAGCCTGTTGGTGACTCCGTTCGTATGTATTATTTCCTACGACCAGGTGGTGTTCTTCTTCTTCTCCTTTTTTATGGTCTTTGCTTCCACGAAGTGCTGTTACTCAACGTTGATAACGCCAATAGCAAGAAGCAAGTGTTCCACGGTTTGATTTTTAGAATGTTTTGGTTGTTATTCATCGTTGGCGATTAAAAATTAAACGATTCATTCGATGCCTAAACGGGACATAATCTGGCGAAGCACTTCCAGACAAGCGGTAAAATGATTTATGGTTGCGGCGGTTATCATTTTCACGGCTTGAGCGCCGTTTAAGATGGCTCGTAAACAGTTTTTGTGTACTGGCACGACGTCACACACCCACCAGCGAAAGAGGTTGACATTGAATCATGTTGGACAAGGGGAATACAACGCAAGCCGACTACTAGATTAGGGAAGGAATATCCATTGTGTGTGCGCCTTTTCTCTCGCTTCACTTGACGCGAGGTCCATAGACGAGATCAATACTTGTTTTGCTCTCTCGGATAAAGAAGGACCAGACAGCTCGAGTAATAGAAAGTCATTGCGGGTTAATACTCTTAATTGGGGGTATCGCGACAGTTTGGCGAATTGGGAGTTATCCAGATTTCGAGGCTCCTGTACTACGTTGTTGTCTGATCATGGATGATCACAACTTAAATCGAAGCATGAGTAATTTTTGAGCGACGACTTGAAAGAACACAACCACTACGAAATAATACACAATATACGTGTAGAAAAAGGCGAGAGGTTCAAAAAAATTAAGAGCGAGTACTACAAGACTAAAAAACAAACTTTTAGATATCAGGCCTCCTGGATTCCACATACAACAGAATCGTAGAATCCTGGACAGCACATATTGACAGCAATATATGACTTGATAGTTAAAATTGGAACCTGTTGGTTTGGCTAACCAAGTTAGGATCATCAGAGAATGACCGAAACTAGCTCTACGTTTTATATACATCTGTCAACCATCACTTTATCGAAGGTGAAGCTTGGCCTAGATATGTAAGTATAAAAGTTCTGAGTTAGGTTAGGTCCAATATCTTCTGATGATAAGCTTGGGAGACAGTATTTTTGTTCTAGTGTGAGAAAAGTATTCTCAACAGAGCAATCAATCACCTTCTCTTATCCAGATTGAAACAAACCTAAATGTGACAAGGTATGTATAGAATAATAAGCAAATTAAAGATGAATTCAATCAACATCTGTCAGATTCCAACTGTCTACTTCTTTGTTTCAGAAATTGTTCAACATTAACTAAGTACTCTACAGAAAAAAAAATTGTAAAAATGATATCTGTGGTTGTGTTGAAAAATACATTCACAGAATGGAAAAATTGTGACTTGTACTACAACAAAAAGTTAACCCTTTTTGTAGAAAAATGTATGATGAACTAAAAGTCAAATCAATCAAAAATCAATTTTTTTCTCATTTTGACACTAAGATATATTGAATTGAACTCATTTATGTTATGAATCCAATTCCGATTATTTTGAAAATAAAAAAGCTACAAGACTTTTCTGTAGGCATGTAGAAGCAAGAAAAAGTATCAACTAATTTTATAGCAGCTATGATAATTTTCAAGATATTTTGAATTTTATGTTACAAAACATGTTTGAAATGCTGAATATTTGAAAAAGAGTGACTTTTAGAGGATAAATCAAGAGGCCTTTTTGTCTCCTGAATTTTTCATCTATAAATTGCCAACTTATAAAGTGAACATCCAAATTGAATAACCCCTTCGGTTTACATACATTTTTAAATGATTAAATTTATTTTGAAGTTTTCACAGTGGTTTAGGATCTAGATGAGCAGAAGTCAATAGCTCTTAGCAATATCTTAGCAAAAAAATGCTTGGAATAATTGATATTGACTTCAGGTCTCTGCAAGACTTTCTTTTCATACTTGATACAATCTCTAATACTTTGAGAATATGGGGAAATATCGTGACGAGAGACCGAAGAATTCAACCTCGACCATTCGTAAAAAGTCTCCATTTCTCAATCGCTTCGGCCGCAATCGCCGTCAAAAAGTGCGCCATTAAAAACGAAGGAAAAAAATCAATGACAAAAGAACGATCTGTCACTTTCCTTACGTAGGTATCCCCGTCCAAATGACGTCAACGAGAAGCGTAAACAAAAAGTGTATCGGCGTCAAAAACAAACGAGAACATGCCACAGGTAGAAGGGGAGGGGATCGAGCGAACAAACGGCCATTCGCAGAGGAAGGGGCAAACAAAATGGCCGCTACAGAGCACAGGACCGGTTCATGAATATACTATGCGATACGTAGTAGGGCTAGCGATGGCGGGACATCACTCTGAATGACGTCACGCCCATCCCGAGAAATAGGTTCAAGGTCTCAGGTTTAACCCGACCGGAGGAAATCCCCTAGACCGCGGGTGACGGAGCGCCACTTAATGCCTAAACCAACAGTGGCAGAACGTTTACAGTCCGTTTAAAAAAGGTAAATAATTAATCACACGGACTTATTAATGCTCCCGTTACAAAACAATTTGAAGTGCTCAGCTGGTACTGTGTTTGTCAACTAGAGAAATAGTATAAATGAATAAATAAATAGTTTGCGTTTCTATTTTGCCAAATTGCTCGTCGTGGTTGTTAGCTTACTAACCGTGAATATGCGAAACATTTTGTTGCATAGTTAACATTGACAATAATTTTGAAAATGACAACCACGCGCTTTAGCAAAGTGGGAAACCCTAAAATATCAACATCAATATTTACAAGTAATTATGAATTCGTACCTACCTGTTATTGAATACTAAAGCTGCTCGGAATCGAGATTATCTCCTTGACTCGTTGTTTACCTGCTAATTGTACTTAAAAATTTGAATAGATTAACTTGCAGACAGATCAATGAAAACAATGAACGCTGAATTTGTGAAAACTCTAGATACACAACTTGGTGCTAGTTTTCATGGCATAGGAGCAGTTTCTTGTTTTATTTTTATGTAATTTAGCTGACATTGAACTATTTTACCTAAATTGTTTTTGTAAATGCAAAAAAAATCACATTTGAATCAGGTATTTCAATTCAATTTGAGAACTAAAGTTTGTAGCTTTGTCTACATCAACGAAATGTTTTTTTTTCTTTTAATAAATGATTTTCAGTCATTACAGCTCATTTACTTTCAACTAATCACAAATTCTATAGTACTTTAAATACCATTAATATGGAAGCTCTCAGCCAGAGATAAGATAACGTGAAAGGTCATCTGACCTTCACGAAGTGATTATCGTGTCTGCTACAAAGTGCAACTTTGAAAATAAAGAAGAAACACCACAAAGTAAATAAAAGAGAACAAAGATTCCTTGCAAAAATTTTATTTTAAATATATGATAAAGTATGATTATGGAGTATGTACAAGAATAAAATAAGCTCCTAAAACGGAGCGGCATTTCATCTATAATTATATACAACGATTCATGTGCCGGCTCGCGAGAGTTCGAAAAGTTTCAACGACAACAAATCTTTGTTATATTCTTTGTTGGGGTGCTCAGGTAGAAACGGCTACCTACCCATATCCGGTGCAAGGCGACGAATTGGAATGTATTCAAAACAACGGGGGCCAGACAGATGGTCGCTTTTCGAACGTTCTCGAGAGCCGTTACGCTTTATTCAAAAATACAATTAGTTAACATCTCACTATCACATTGGTCTGGTACGGCAGGGTACCCTTCACGACCGTGTTTTCTTCACAAATTCCCGCCCCCGCGAATTAATAAACGTACATATCACAAAAACGAACAATTTTGAATCGGAGGGGGCGTGAGTTTGCGAAGAAAAGTTCGTTGTTTACAGGAGATCGTTTACAAAAAGTTACACCGACAAACTGACGGCGTCGATTCAACATTCCCTAGGACGAGCGCCTCGACGCCTCTTTTTACACCGCCATCGCTATAAACTGTCTCTGCTGCAGGCCGTCGGGTACGTCTTTCGCTTGCGCCGAACACAGATCCGGAGTGCCGGACAAGGACCTGTTGAGCTTCGCGTCCCCCATGCTGAAGCTGAAGATGGACACCAGCGAGGTGATGCGGTCGATCTCCATGCCGCCGCCGCCGCCTCCCTCGAGCGGCCTCTCGGCCTCAGCCTCCTTGCTCACGGCGTCCGACAGCAGCGTCGCGTCGTCAAGAAACACGGAATCGTCGCCCGCCTCCTCTTCTAAAGGTTTGCTTTTCTTCGGCAGGATCGACTGTACAGCCTCCTCGGTCTCCCACTCTGCCACAGCCCGTCGCCTCTTCAGCGAGTTGCTACGCTCGCGGAGCACGTTCGAACTCTTGTCCAGATCTAAATAAGTCAACTCTGAATTACCCGGGGGATGATTCTCCTTGTCCTGGTTCTCGGAGCACTTGACGCACTGCTGCGGCTGCAGGAACTCGCTCGAAGATGACTCCGAAGAGTCCGCTGCCTCTAGGCCCGCCTCCTCGGCGGTGAGGCCCACCAGGTCCTCGTGCGGAGCGACGGTGCGAGGTTGGATCGGCACTCGCACTTGCTGCTGCTGCTGTTGGTAGTGGACCATGTTGTACGCCTCCTCCATGAAAATGTAGCGCGCCTTCTGGAGCACCGTCGCGACGAGCAGGTTCTTGTGCAGGCTGACGCCGCCGCGGTGTTGCCTACTCTGCGCGATCTTGTTTAGCGAGATTCCGATTAGCCTTTCAGCCTCGCTTGCCATCTTGATGTGAAACAGTTTGAACCGATCTTTCGAACACTAACACGAACACAAACTTTCTCTGTCTCTTCGCCACCGAACTTTCGACTAAAATGCAGGGGAGCGCTCCTCCACTCATACTTATAGGTTCCGTTCGTTCGACGTCACAACCTACTTTCGACGTGTCGTTCGCCAATGAAACGCGGCCTTGCCGATCGTCTCCGAGTGAGGTGAGCGATACCGACGAGGTGCTTTCGGCTCATTATCCGACGAGTATTCCCTTCATTTTAAGCTTTATTAGCGATTGCGTTAGCGACGATTAAAAGCGGAAGTCGATGTCAGAAAAAATTCGTCTTGTATACGTACGCGAGCATACGAGATTTCTTTGTCTGATATCTGCCTACCTAATGCTCACTTGCCTACTTGATTGTATTTACCGACTTATTATTATAATCAATCGGCGTTAAAACAAACGGATTTTTTGGTAGATTCTCGCCCAAAAAGATGATTCACCATGGAAAACAAACAATGGGGTATTAGTAATGGAGATTACTAAGCGCCGGCCATTTAAAGCAAATTAGATGACTAAATATAGCAAAAATTATCGATTAGATTACGTTTTTCATTATCGGGTTCGAAAGCGAAACAAAGGATAAAAGTTTTGAATGCATCTCATCCATTTTTGACTTGAAGTAATAGACTCTTGCCTACATATATACATATTTATGCATTATCGATTAAATTCAAAGGAAATAATCCAAATATCTCAAAGGATGTCGTTATATTAACTGAAAAAATTATGATTCACGGAAAAAACTACTATAACAGAACTGAAAGGAAGACATTGGGAAAAGTAATTACTTTTACTAAGCATAAGATCCACAAAAAGGTAGGAAGCAACAAGTTGCATTTGAATCAAGAGGACAAAAATGAATATCTAAAAGAAAAACATCGTTTGTTGAATACCAGAAGGTATCGAGAACTATTCAGGATCTAAAAATAAAAATAGAAACACTGGAAAACTGCTATATTAAAAAAAAAGCTCGTCTTCATATTGAAACTTAGGTTTAAAAAAATAAATAGATAAAAATACATTCCACGTAAACAGATCAACAGCGCAGTCTTAAACTATGATTAATATTTGAAGTAATGCTTCTGAATCCAAAACCATTAAGTAAAGAAATTAATTTCTTTTTTTTTTTTTTCGAAACTACACATATGAATGCCGCTGCCAACATTACAAGCTTGCTGCAAAGCGTGTTGCGTCGCTTCAATCTATGACCTACTCTTATATAAAAATGACTCGTGTATCACAGTTGAAGGCAGTATTTTTCGAATTGAATAACTAAAAGTCTTACAAGTTCGAAGTGAGAAAAGTTATCAATAAAAACTGACCAAACCGACACACTCACTAGGGAATTCTGTAATACTGATTCTCAATCTACATAATCAATCGATGCCCTGCACAAAACATTTTTTGTATTGGAGTTACATGAATATCAATTATTATTATATCACATCCCTTAGTGAGGCTTCGTTCTGGATATAAATATAACTACAAATATATGAGATGTACAAAATATTTACGAGTTGTGATGTTACACAAAACTTCAAATTTTCAAAATGAAATATAAAATCAACTCATCTCCGATAGAAAACTCTTCACCGTTTTAACATGAAATACAACATAAACCTTTTATTCGTCTGTCAAAAAATCGAATTCGTCCTCTTCAATCTTAAAACTACAGACAACTTCAAATCGTATCTTAGAACCCTTCTTTTTGATTGTTTCCAATAAGAAATTAAGGGTAAGCCGTGACATCTGTTGGCAGAAAGTTGAACTAATATAAATTTTTGCCCACAGATGTCACTGCTCACAATATCGAGCCACAGACAATATTTTTATACAGAAATGTTTTAATGACTCATTTTCAGGTTTTTGTCATATCCCTTGGAAATATAAACTCGCTAAATGACATAACTTGAACATGTAACAAAAACTGGAAAATGGATAATACAATAAAAAAAAACATGCTGTAAAATTTCGAGTTTTGTCCACTAGATGGAGCTTTGAACAGTTCATGTAGAGAGCGTATTTGAAAATGATTTTTTGTGAATGATTCTCAAATACTTGCTGATTCAAGACGTACACTTCTACTAAAACTAAAGTTGTTCACTTTTACGAGCTTGGCATAAAAACTATGTTGTGCCTCACTAGTACTGCATCAGATTTTTGTTGTGCTTTACGTTTTCTTTGTGGTTACTTTTTTCAACTGTACTCTAAAACCTAAATCAATATTCTTCTGTACCACTTCGAAAAGACAAATTGAAAACACATTTTATATATCCTAACTACAGTAGAAAGCTCCCAAGAGAAACAACATAGTCACTATTAGTCTGCACCTTGAAAGGTGCTGATAGTATTTTTTCTGGGACAGAAACCGAACGTAGCAGTGAATGCATCAGTCTAAGATATTCTTATACATTTTCCATCAACAGCAGGCAACATTTCCAAATATTCCTTGAGTATGACAGGTAGCCTCCAAAAGTGAATGGGCCACTGTGTTTACTGAGCTATTGTAAAAATCTGATACATATTCTAATGACAAGCTATTGTTCCATGTGATACTAAGGATACAACAAGTCTCAAATATCTTACCCAATGTCTTAGATAGAAGACCCTACATCTGGCGCCCAACGTGAGGAGAATAACACAAATAATATGGAACTGTAAATAATATGGAACTGTGCATATGTCTCCGTTTTTAAATATTTTGATTTCCACATGATCCCTAATGGAGCTGTCAAAAAACTGCTTGAGAGTATAAATGGAACCGAATTATTCGTAATACAAAATTGAAAAGGCTTAATTACATTATTGTACCTTCCAAAAAACACCCCTGGCGGCATCTAGTGGCCAATGGATCGTTACTTCCCTTAGTTTCGCTTTTCTCATAGAGAGGGCATTTCGTTTGTCAAAATTAAAATGCCTCATACTTTTTACGGATTGCCTTCAGTGTCATTATTGATGATCAGCAGATGAAATCAGACGTTGAGTGGTACTATGTTTAAAAAGTATTCTACAAAAAACCTTGACTCCAGTAAACGATGACTCATAAGATACTGTAACAGGAATCTGATAATAGAGTGATAGTATGGCAAATCAGAATTGTACTGCACATCTCACGAGTTTTTCACAGGCCCAAGAGCAAGCGAAAACGATTCCTGCCCGTTTCAAATAGAAGTGACATTACTGTGCCTCGTAAGAGCTCTCTACTACTCCATGTCTAATCAATACTTCTACCTCTAACTCATCGGCTCCTCCAAGAGACCACTTCATCTACAACTCGTCGTGAGTCCCGCTCTTGGCGCTCTTCTGTGTGGGAAATGCCCAGAACGACGAGGCGAACCCCTTAACATCGCGCTCCCTCTTGACGAAGGCGCTGAACGATGAAACGCAGTTCCCTACAAAGTGGTTCGACTTGCCGAGTATCGCGAGATCGACGTGCGGATTCGACTTCGGATACTTGTAGACCTGCACGTTCATCCTCTTCAACGCCGACCGTAGCTCGTCGATCATATGGTTACTGTCCGAAGCGACGAAGACGGACCTCACCTCGTTGTCGCTTTTGTTGTTGATGTTTTTTATCGTCCGTTTCAGCTGCCTCACGATAGTCTCTTTAGTGGGCAGACACATGTCGGAGGTGGCTTTGCCCTTCTCGTTGCGATATCCTACGCACTGCGCCGCCGCGAACAAACTCGGGCTCTCGGGGATGTGTTGGCAGGCGCGCACCCAGTCGATGCCGTTGCGCAGGTGGATGCCAACGAAGGCTCCTCTAGGTAGCACGTTAGTGATGAATGAGTGGGCCTCATCCTCGACGAGATCAGACCATTGCAGGTATTTCTGCAGGTGCTTGTTTTCTTCTTGGACAGGAAAACTGGCTGGAGCACCTAGGGCATTGGGAAGACCAATATCTTAGTAATCATCGCAAAGAGGTGGAAAAAAGTAGGCTCGGATACGAACCTATACTCATTGCCTCCTTTGAAATAGTTAGATATCATCTAGTGTGAACAAGTCACAATTTTATGAATACTTACTAAATCTAGTTGGGGGAAAAGAGTGCTTACCTTTGCTGACAAAGGGGATGGCCTAAAATCCTACTCATGCAATACATAAACAGCCCCATGAGGTCATATCATTCAGACTCCAAGGTATAAATAGGACAATACAAGAGTTGACACCATAATCTAAATGTATGCCTATTGACTCAACACCTTCGTCAGTGAAAATTATAAATTTTTTATTCTACTCACAATCATTATTATATTGATTTACCACTGACTAATTCTATTCTGATTAAAAACTCAATTATTTATAATGATTATAAGATGTTCAATTATTGGTAATGAATAAGTTACTATGTCTTCGGTAACCATAACGGATATAAAGTACTGAACAGTGCAGGGACATTGTTACTCTTCAGATAATATAATAACATTTGATTGAAAAGGAAGAATTTTTTTCACAAAAGACAACTTTTCACGAAAATAATAGTTTAAAAAACTGAAAAAAACAAGCTTCAATAGCAACACAAACTAAAAAATTAAAAATAGTTCGAAACTAATTTAAGATTGTGTTCCAACATCAACATCAATAATAAGTCCTAAGGATTGATGTAACTGATGACTTTTAATAAGTCTGAAATCAGAGTAAATGTATTCACACAAAAATTATTGTTGTAAAAAAGCGTGGAATGCTTTGAATAATATTTTTACCAAGGCTCCAATCTGACAAACAGCTTGTAGCCAAGTATTTATGACAATAGATATTTAGCACCCCACTTTTCATGTAAGGATATGTACAAAATACAAACATACAGTTACGAACAACATTGATTAAAAACAGCACATTCAGTTTTCCAGTCACCATACTAAACTCCCAAAGACAGCATTGAAAATCTGACTTACCTGTAAATGCTAAAACTGGCCACATCTTAGCGGGATACCTTTCTTTCCACTGTTTTGCCATATCGTGGTGGTACATATCGTAATGGAGAGGTCCGTAAAACTCTGATCCAGTAAATTCCACATCATAAGTATCCCAAAACGGACCGAACGGATTACCGTCTTTGGCATTACAACTTTTCCCAGAACCTGAGCCAAAAGAATTTCATTGAACTGAACCATCTTGTCCAATATAAAAATGGATTTCTTACCTCTTGCCATATAGCAAAATGATTTTCGATCATTTCTTGGCCACTCGTAGGGCGCGATATCTTTCATGAAATTTTCCATCGTGATAACTTTGTGGAATTTTTGCAGCGGTTCCACTTTGAAGTATGTATCGAAAGGTACCTGAATGGAACGCGGTTCGCCATAACGGTATTCTACCCAAGCGGGTAGTACTAGAGTTCTGTTTAGGCCACGAGCAAAACCTAATGCCCCTAAGAAATGGTCCGCTTGGTTACCGAAACGACCTGAAAGCAGTTTCAATGATCACAGATCATTTCCATTGTCCAATTCTCTCATATCTCTCATTGAGATACAGTCAATTGTAACAGCCACACATTTTTTCAATTTTGGTAAAATATTTTCTGAGGTTACCTCATGAAAACCGGCAATATCCCAATGAAGTCATTAGAAAAGTAATACCTAAATATCTACCAAAATATGTCATGGTACAACTTACCCATGCAAGGGCAATACAAAACATATCCAAGAGGATCAAATCCCAAGGCAAAAGACAGTTGGAGCAGAGCAAAAAATATATATTTATTCAACAAAACCATATTAATTTATTTCCTAACCACGCCAATGAAAATACATACAATCATTCTGTGATGAAGGAGTATTAGCGGTTTTTGACCCCAATTAGAAAATTCAGAATTTAAATTATTTTTATTGAAAACATATATGACGGTTAGCATTACATTTGTCAATTGTCACTAACAAATCACAAAATAAAAAACAGAAAAACGTTTTCTATGTTCTGTGTTCACCCACCAATTTGATAACTTGTGGACTACATTAAAAGATACATTGTGAAAGATGAGATAAAATGTAACAAATAGCTTAGAGGTATATTTTTCAGGAAATAGCAGTCTCTCTCTATGTTTTTGGCTTTTGCTTTCATTCAAGTGCATTAGGCTAAAAGGAGATATTGGTTTTTATGGAAACGCAGGAGCGTGTTTCTTGGAAAAGTAGGAAACTACCAAAGTTGATTGCTGGAAGTCGTTGAACGCATTAAACTCTCGAACTGGGAAAAACAAATGACAGCTACGGCGTTCCGTTTATCATTCCAGTGATACTCCTATTTAGTACTAACACACATTGTTACAGGTGGTACTGTACTGCACATTTATAATTTAGTTTTTTTTATAATATCGAGTTGAAACTCGCCAGTGCATTTTCTATGAAGGACTCTTCAAGAATTGCGTAGAAAATATAGATATAAGAATTTTTAAAATGTGACAGTATAACAATATGTTTGAGACTATTCTGTTAAAATTATTTCGACAACAAATTCAGATCTGAATTGAAGGGGTTATATTTTTAGGAGTGATTGATTTTTTTTTGGCAAAATTCCCTTATCCTTTTTTTTGTATCAAGATGGAGTAGTAGAAAGCCAAAAACTTTCCCAAAAATTCAGATCTATTCTGATTGAAATTGATTTTTTGGCGACGTTGACCACAAAGGTCATCAAAAATTTCAATTATAAAATTAAAAACATAAATATATTATGATTGAATATTTCATTAGTCAACCTAAAAAGCATATATCACTTGTACACCTACCCCATGTAAAGAATTTTGATAAAAACTCTCGCTATACGGCACTCTTGATGAAGAAATAATAAAGATGTCCAATAAATTTCAGCGTTTCATTCTTAGAGGTGCCAATTATAACTTCAGTGATGCAACTTGACAATGTCAAGTAAGCACTTCTATTTTCAATCTTGTTAACATTTGGGAACGAATTAAAAAATTGTTTTACCTACATTCGTAAATTGAAGATCTGAAGAAAACATGAGCGACAGATTTCGATTCTTGTACCATCTATCAACATATCCCATTTTTTTGCGTTGAGTTTTTGATAAAATAAAAGCAAATATGTTAACAACAGGGTATTTTAGTGGAAATCTGTGGTGAAGTGCATCTTGGTAAAGTAAGAAGAAAAAGTTGGGTTATGTTATTGGTACATTGTTTACTATATACAGAGACATTATTGCCTTTGATTAACAACATCTCTCGTTACCAATTGGCTGGATAGCCTTAGTTGCTGAGGCCATTGGATAGATAAGAAGAAGAAGAAGATTTAATATCTGGAATCTAACCTGAAAAGTGAACAAAAAAAAAATAACCGTCTGCTAACTCTTTCTACCCTCATCTAAATTTCCAATCAACCCATACGATGTGAAAATTATGACACAATCACAAAAGGGTAAATGACTGCAATAGTAACGTCGTATGGACAATTTAGAAATATCTGGAGCTAACAACATGAAGGGTAGGAGTTTTTTGTCGGACCTGCAGAAAAAAGCTCTGCTGAGTTTCATGGAATCGGAGCCCCAGCTTTGTAAAGGAAAATTCACTCGTAAATTCACACATCAAGTAGCCAAAGACAAGTGGTTAGACATAGCAAGTCGCCTGAATAGTATCCCCGGTGCCTACAAAGATTGGCTGCAATGGAGAAGAGTTAGTGTCTTTCGTTGATGACTTGTTCGTCATCCTATAAGATCTTTATTAATTTCAGACGTGGCAAGACTTGAAGAAACTGGTGAAAAGAAAGAGGACACTGTGCAACGTTATTCTTGCTCAAGATGAAGAGAAAATACTGAGCTTAATAGGAGATGCCGAAGATGAGAGCGAAGATTCCAAAATGGTGAAGTAACTTTTATAACTTTGTTAGTTCGGGCACTTCTTTCAAAAATTATATGGATTTCATGAGTAAAATTCGTGGTTGATGTGTTCAGAGAGCATTCCCTAACAGATTGTTGATTGGAGAAAAGAAATTTTGTCAAAGAAAGATTCAATGTCATCAATAAATAAATCGAAGAGGGATCTTTGAGGATCCCACTCTGGACATGTTCTGCCAGCTGTGAAAACTTACATTGTTAAATATATAAGTGAGAAAAAATAAAAATGTTGAAAATAAGTCGTTGGAGTGTTATGCTCAGTCAACATAGTACTGATATTGTTTCTTGTGAAGAAAAAATATTATAAATCATATGAACATGCTCTTTCAGGATACAGGAGGACCAAAAGTCCAATCAGAGCAAGAGTTGATTTATGTAGAATACGTAAATTCTCACACCGATGGAGAAACAAAACCCGAAGAAGAACTGCAAGATGGCTTCAAACAGAACTTTGAGGTAGACCAGGATTTGGATGAGGGTGCATATTATTCTGTCAAGTCCAAACGGCATTTCAAAAGGAAGAGACCATTGACACTTGCAGAACGGAAATTGAGAATGAGGGAAACCTATTGTAGAGAAAAATTGATGGTGATGAGGAGGTATTATCAGGAGAGGATTAGAGTAGAGAGAGAAATTGCTAAAAGTAGTCAGCGAATCGCTTGTGCACTAGAACAGTTTGTGACAAGATCTTTTCACAAATGAAAAGTCAATCCTCAAAGGTTTATCTTTGATATTGCTCAACATTCATTCTTTAAGTAATAAATGGTCTGAACTGTATATCTTGCTAGATAGTTTAAACTTT
>WOGP01000072.1:0-34239 GCA_015342065.1 Leptinotarsa undecemlineata
TAGTGATCCACACAGTCAAATGCTCTAGAAAAATCGATGAACAAACCACAAATTTGCAGTTTGTTATCCAAGGCTGTTACTACGTATTCTATGAAATCATATAAAACTGTAACCGTGGTTTTTCAACTCAACTAGGGTTTACTATTACTTCAAAATACACAACTGAAAAATCTTTTTTTTTTCTTTATTTTCCTATAGGATCATTTTCCAAAACACCTAACATATGTGTCACAGTTTTTGAATATAATTGTGAATAAGACGAGTTGGCAGGTGAGGTCCTGGCAGTCATTGGAAAACAATGGATACTTAATTTCTTTTGAGATAGTTTAGGGAGGATAACGAAAAAGGATGCAAGTGGAGGAAATTTCAGCAGATTTTACTTTATTATTTGTGGTATTAGCAGAGCAGAATAATTACTTTTAGTTGAGTTCCATGGTGGCCTTGGAAGTGGACGGAAGTGCCAATAATGTCGGTCCACAAGAAAGACACGCGGATGACACGTGCTATCGTGAAGCTCCGTTTTGTGTTGAGTAAGTTCATTGTGGTAATCACTTGAATATGTTAGTTTTTCAAAAAGTGATTAGTAAGAGGCCCCGTTTATTCACGCTAGTATCCAGGTCAGGGTGATTGGATAACTACGTATAGGGGGCCATATATGTAAAATAAAAATGCAACAAGCCTCCCGAGTAGGGGGGGGGCGACTTTATAATATATCCCTTATCAATGTTATGTCTTCTATATTGAAATGTTTGTTATATGTCATTATAAAAAATCTTCAAAATGGAAGTTATTGTCTCAAAATAATATTAAAATGAAAACAATAATAATAACAATGCGTATATTGTGCGAGTATAAAAATACACAGACTAGAACTAGTAGACATAGAAAAACATTGAGTTTTGTATTAAGTTATTTTTCCAATCAAGTATAATAAATATCTCCTTGACAGTAAATATATATTTGAAAATTGAAGAAATAAAAAATTACTAATAATTTAATAAATTAAAAATAGTGAGTTTATTAATATTCATATATTGCCCAGTTATAAAATAAAAAGTCAATCAAAAAATTATCAACCAGGAAAAATGGCCAACGAATTGAACATAATTTTGGGATACCTTGAGAGTAATACACGAATTTGAGGCACTCGATTTATAGCAATTGAAAGGAGTGTTATGGATATAAAATCCCATTCTTGATTAATAATTGTTTATAGAGTCAAATAATGAAAATTTTTAGATAACACATATAAGTATTGCTTATCTTTTATAAACCAAAAATAACGAAACATTTCATCAGTCATCTATAAATGGAAAAAACAACCAATCTGTTAAAAATCAATTCGAATTATGTTAACATACTGAAAATAGGGTGCACAATTACTAAATTACGACAGTACCTCCATATACATCGTTGAAGGATTTGTTTATTTCATGCTTAACTATTGATTATTCAAAAATTACCAGGGTAGCAGAGGCTGACATATCTAAATATTTTCTATAAATATGAAAATCATTTGTCACTCTGAACAAGATTATTTCATTAACATTAAACACATGTGCTTGGTATATTACTGTAGCAACATTATTTTTCTAACAGTCGTCATCAGTTGAAAAATGATGTGATTACTTCTGATCCTAAAAAAAGTAAATATTAAAACAAGTTTGGTTATTTATTCTTTAACCAACAATGACTATATTTGGAACATCAGCGTATCCCCCAAAGTGACTAGAAAACCAATGTTTTATTTATTCACGGAATTTTCTATGAATAAATTCGGAACATCTCATTAAGAAGAGAAAAACAGTCTATCTTATTTATGTAAATATCAGAAAAAGCATATGCCCACAAATTAGTTTTAGTAGATTAATACTATACTTATGAGATTATTTTTATCATTCCAAGTTAGACCATATTTTGATATTAACTTCAATTTATTTTTCCAGTGTTTTTTTTCAAATAATTATTTGTTATGGAGAACTGAAATCAATTTATTTTTAATGACTTCAATTCCCTTAAAAATGAGTCATGTTTCAAATAGAAAAATTATTTGAAATTTCAATTGATAGGCTTACAAAATATACATTATTGTTCATTATATTTACAGATTTAAACAGATATTATTTCAATTGAACTACATAATAGCCCATTCAGGTAAAAAAAACAATATTGAATTTGATATCTCTCAAAAAAGTGATGTTAAGAAATTTATATTTCTTTATTATTTTTCGCAATCTTTCCTCTCTTCAACTGAAAAAAATGTCCCGAGTGTGACTCCCAAAAAAAAGTTATTCTTCAAAAATGATTACTCAGTTCAACCCTATTATAACTTTTTACTCATTTTGAAAATAAGTATAGTGAATTTTTTCAAAGTAGCAGTTCACAAAAACAGATGAACTGTCAATTCATGAACACAAGTTTTTCACATGAATTGGGAATTCAATTCATAAAAAGAGTGAATTTGGCCAACTCTGCATATTTCAAGAAGTCTATTGTCGAAAACAACAATAAAATTTGCATAGAAAGTTTCAGCAGTAGAATATATCACATAAAAGAAGTATCTCTGGTTTAGGTATTGAATTAATGTCATTAACAAGAATATTTACGATAATACAAACATTCAAATGCGATATTCAACTAAGAAAGCCCCCACATTCAAGAATGAACAATCCTGAAACCTGAGATAAAATTGTAGCTTCAAATTGAAAGGCATATAGTAGTTAAAATTGACGAGTCAATGTAAAATATCACTAAAGAACAAGCGTAATTTTTCTTTCAATGCTTGACCTACAAAGTGGACATTCAGAAACATTTTTTGAACAATGACAGCAGCAACATATATGACCGCATGGCACAAATATAATCTCGCATTCCAAATCCAAACAAACCACACACTCAGCCGAGCTTATTGCCTTAATGGTGTCAGAAATAGGTGCAGATGGTTCCAAGGGCAACAAAGGAGCAGATGCAATAGCCTCCATTGGTGCAGAGGGGGCTACAACACCAACATTAGGAAATCCACAAGTCTCTTTTTCTTTATCATATGTCCAGAAAACATCAAGAATGCTCCTGCGTTCTTTCTCGCTGTTCACTCCTGCTTCTAGGAGATCAGTATCAGAGATCATTCTAATATCGCACTGTCTTTGGGTCAGTTTAGCTAAGAATGGCAGGCAATGAATCACTCCATTAACAAGAAGACCTTGGGCCAGTGAAGGAGAAATATTTTTTTGTTCTTCAGATAATCCCTCTGGTAACTTGTCCAATAACCTCTGATATTGTTTCAACCAGAAATCTTCCATGTTTTGGTTGTTGTTTTGTTCCATAATCTGCAGAGTGGAAATTAGCTGAGATCGGCGTTCCTTTTGTTGTTCCAGTAGCTCCATCAACAGTATTGATAAATTGTACCGTTTTTCACAAAAATCATTTAGCTGCTGATCCATTTGAAGAGTTTTTTTGTCAATTTCTAATTTGGTGAGAGCAGCCAGTTGAGCCTCCACCAATCTTATCTGCTGTAAGATTCCCCAGCTCCTGGCATCACCTCTTTCAAGAAGTGTACCAACCGCGGCTCTTTGTAAATCGCTATCTATTTTGAGTTGGTTTACTAGTTCCATTTTACGTTCATCCTGGCTTTGAAGGATTTCTAGCAATTTCGAATCATCTTTTGTTTCTTGTTCTAATATGCTTCTTGATGATTCAATTCGACTCTGATCAAATTCTTTAAATTTCATTGTTTCTTGGGCTAAAATATCCTCCATTGCTTCTAAGATATCTTCTTTCCTCAAAGTTTCATTATAACGATTGATTGCCGCCAGCATTCTCTCCTCTTCTAATTTTTCTTGTTCGAGGATCTGACCTGAGGGTTCATTGTTCAGAGAAAGTAATTGACTTATAGCCAGATCTGCGTTATTTTCAGCCTCCTGAAGTTGCTCGACCAACCGAAACCTTTCGATCTCTTTACTTTGCTGAAGTTTGTTCAGTTCTTGGTCAAATTGGTTTGACTGTTCCGACAAAACAGCCAAGAGTTTCTCTCTTTTTATTTTTGAAGCGTTAGCAAATTCCTCTTCTTGCTTTCTAAGAATCTCATTATATCTCTCTATTTCTAAAAACTCTTGCACTTTCTGCTGTTGGAAACTACTAGACTTTTTCATTCCGATTGCCTGATCAATGTCATCTTCACCGATATCTTCACAGGGTGAGTAAGTAAATGGAACAGATTCGTGTTCACAAATGAATTTCATTATCGACTTTAAACCATTTTGGACTACATCTACAGGGGGAAAAACAAAATCGGCACTATCCAATGCTAAAGAATTGATCTTTTTCCACTTGTAAATACTTTTCGGTAATTTCTTCAACTTATTATTGCTCATATCACATTTTCTCAAATTCACCAAACTTCCAATGTCTTCTGGCAATTGTTTTATTGAATTATTGGAAATATCTAACACTCTCAGGTTTGTTAACTTACAAAAGCTTTCACATATTGCTTTTATATTATTATTCTTGGCATAAAACTCTTGTAAACCTGTCAGTAAATCAATATTTTCAGGAATCGTTTTGAAGTTATTATCACTAATATCCAAAATTTTCAACAGAAACAGGTCCTTCAAATTTCCCCCTCCTGAGAGTGATGATAAACAGTTATGTTGAAGCCTCAGGGATTCTTTGAGAAACACTCTGCAAAGAGAATATACCCCACTTGGAACGTCTTGCAGGTCACATTCTGATAAATCGAAAATGGGTTCTGGATCTTCACGAGCCAAATACAATTTATGTTCTAGTTTCGCTTTATTTGCGTGTTTGTTTTTCCTAAACATAATGCCTACCAGTTCAAATAAAGGCGCATTAGGATGAGAGTTCAATTTATCAATATCTTTGTTGTTGACATTAGATTAGATCTGTCAGATTCCTAATGTTTACTTTTTTATTTTTCTTTCAACCGATGATCCAGCGATGTCACGTAGATGAATCATTACTACACAGAAACAATTTTGAAATAACAGTTAACAAATTACTTCTTTCTCAACAATTAGCCATTCCAACAAGAATAACAGAATAAATTACATTGAGGATTCAAAGGATAAAAAAAACGACGTTAATATTTATTCTGGTACCGAAATTGTACCAATAAAACGTAGTTATGGTAACACGTGAATAATCCATCTCTTTCATTTCCTCAAAATGACATCGTACAAAATAGACAACCAGAGACGTTCCCGTGAAACAATGTTTTGGTAAATGTTTGGATATCACGTGGTGAAATATTTTGAAAAAAAAATAGTACTTACTTGAAATGATGAGAAAATGAACAGAAAATATATACCTAGTACAAATCGTCTTTTATTTACATTGGTTTCTTATATTTCTTATATGGATGCTTGGAATACTTTTTAAGTTATATCGTTTTTGGAAACCACTGAAAGTTTCCTTGAGAGGATAAAAAGGTAGAGTATTCTTGAAATGTTTAGAAATTGTAGGATACAAGACTATCACAATCACATCACGGAGATGAGGATATGGGTATGTAATCCATCAATATTCAACTAGTTTTGGTAACTTGCCCCCAATTTGACGAATTGCTGTTGATGGTGGGACCTAGACTGATACAGCCTTCTGCAAAGCTTGACGGAAACGTTGGGGCCCGTTACTCTAATTCCCATATGTGTCCTGTAGTCTGTGGTCTTCATATACCCCACGCTAGGAGTGAAATTCGAATAAACACATGGGGATTGGGGATCACAGTAAAGTTCAAATGAAGGTTTATTATGGAGTACATTAATTATGTTATGTCAAAAAACTTGACAGATATAGCCCTTTTACTTTGAAAGATATACATAAAAACGAAAAAAATTGTAATTTCATGTACCAAGTTCGACAAAACAAACTTTCAAGTGCTGTTTGCACTTTTTATTGGATAACTGTCATTGAGCAGTAAAAACATATTTCACAAATATGGTCGTTTTCCATTTTTTCAACTTTTAAGTCGTGTTTAAATGATAATACCAAACAGTCGTGCCCCCGTAATAACATGCATTTGATTATATCCAGTTTATCGAAGATATTACATGTGACCTATTAGTCAAAGCACATGGTACATCTGTAATACGTACTAGTAGTCCCCAACTAACTCTATCGCCGAGCATGCTTCTGCGGAAAGGTTACTTGTAACTATAAAGTGGAATTTACGCTTGAGGAAGCTATAGCGAAACATGTGTCGTGGTTTTTGTAAAACTCTTCAAAATGAAAATCATATAATAAACTGTATTAATTAGTTATAAAACGGATATACTGAATCATTTCTTCGTTACTTGTTGAGAGTTGCCTACAAACTGTCTCCATTCGAATGTGTTCTTTATCGTAAAGAAATACAAAACAGCTTTTGAGTTGACATTTATTATAACATTTAATAATGAAAGGAAATTACAGTCAACGGCAGATAAGAAACTATTTGCAAGAAAATGTGTCGTACAGGTATGAGGGCTCAATGCGATGCTTATTTTGCGATATGCGATTCCCAACAAAAATGAGAATATTCGAATAAGCGTTTACAAACCTTCCACTCACTAGCTATTTCGTACAGGTCATATTTTGACGCAAGGAAATTCAGAACTGACGGTTGACGTTCCATTACGTATCAAAGCATTGAAAAGCATTTTCCACACGTTATCTGTCATTTTTGATATGACATAAGGCTGTTATGGTTCTCTGCCCGAACTACTCCTAACAGTCACCCAACTAAATATTGAACTAATCGCGTAAACTTCTCCAGTGCACAACTGACTGATTGATTTTATATGATTCGGAACAGTACAAACCGAGAACCAGAATAGACCTATTAGAAAATAAATAATCTAGCGCTTAGTATTGCAAACCTCTCGGCTCGATATGCTGTGGTTTATGCGAGACCCATTCAAAACTTCAATTACAAATGCTAGTTTTTTCGACATATATGTTTAAAATTTTTCTCAAGCAGGAACAATACTGGTGCTGGTGACGGCCCCAGGATTCGGAATTGAACAGTAAACAATAATAAATATTTCCTGAATAACAAGGAATGTTATGATTAATACACTACAGTTAGTTAAAAGTCATAAATTATGAACAAAAATACGATTTATAACAAATTATTTTCAGCAAACCATCAGACCCTTAGAAATTTTCAGATGATGAAAATATATGAATTAATTTCCACTACCAGACTTTCCCTATCACCTGAGGTTGAAAATGGTTGAGATTTAGTTAATTTCTGTACTTCATTCCGCATTCTCGAGAGTCTTTTTGCAAGAACTGGATTTGTGGATTGTAATGAGAAAATCAGCCAGAAAATGTCTGGAGATTTTTTTGTTTATTGTGATTTCTTTCATTCTTGGTTCCATGTTTACTTTGAGTGTAATGCCTATTGACAAAACGTGTATGCTGCAAGACTCTGACAGAGAATACAACGTAATGCAGAATGAAAAATTTAAAAATCCCGAACTCATCTTTTTGATTTTATCGGCTCCTGACAATCTCGAAAAAAGAAACACAATCAGAAATACGTGGTTGAAATTAATTCCTAATACAAATCATAGAGGCAATAGGTATGAAAAATTTGTTTTTAAACATTACTTTGTAATAGGTAGTTTGGGGCTGACTGTCACTCAAAACCAACAGTTTATCATCGAACAAAAGGAATTTAAGGATATTTTAATGCTACCTCTTCACGATTCCTATAAGAATTTAACAGAAAAAGTGAAACGGAGTTTCCAGTATTTAGATGATCAATACGATTACGGCTTGGGATTCAAGTATGTGCTGAAATGTGATGATGATAGCTTTGTTAACTTGAAAAATCTCATATCTGAGCTAATGTATATTGAGAAAATGTATATTAATGAAAATTTAGAGAGGACATTAGAAAAAGTTGAAGAAAATAATGCTGTTTTGTCCCTCAATGTGCAGACTGATGGGAAAATAGCCAAAAATGAGTTGAATTTGTACTGGGGTTATTTTTCTGGCAACGCAAGAATTAAAACCAAGGGAAAGTGGAAACAAAGTGATTGGATTGCTTCTGACCGATATATTCCATATGCTGTTGGTGGTGGATATTTGCTGTCTAAGAATTTGATTTCTTACATTGCAAAGAATGCTCATTACTTGCGGTAACAATTATTTTCAGTAACATTTTAAATAGTTATTTTCATATGTTTACATATGCTTGCACTTTGGAATATGTATATTAAATATAACACCATACAGTTTACTTGATTTTTCACACAAAAAAGTATCTTAAATAATTGAAGTATCTTAAATAACTATATTGTAAAAAAAACTAATTAATACAGTTTATTGTCTGATTTTCACTATAAAAGGGTTTGTATAGGAAAACACGTGTCACAGTTTTTGTAAAACCCTTTTATAGTGAAAATCATACAATAAACTGTATTGATCAGTTTCCTCAATATGGATTTTCATCAAGTATTGCCCCCAGTTCAATAATTAAATTGCACTCTGAATGTTGAAACAAATATGGTATATCTATCAATCTAATTATAATCGTTGAAAATATACAGTTGTCAGAATTGAGGTACAAACTTGAGAAGTATCTTGTCATGTAAATTGGCGAGATATCGGGGATGAAACTTGTATTTGTGATATGTGATGGAATTGGCCGATACTTGATGAAAATCATAAAGTATTCAAATAACACTTTATTGTGATATTTTCAATGAATACTTTATAAAACCACAGCACGAGTCTTGTTATACAATAGGTCTCTCAGGCTTGTTCTGTTAAAAAAATCTGTTTTTCTGTTAACCAGCTGTCACTCCCCCCTACGAACGACAAATGAAATGTTGAAACTAATATCTCGCGAATAATGTTATATATTAATTTTTCTCATTTTCGAGTATTCTGTAAGATCTCTTTTGCTTTATACCATCTGAAATTACCATAAAATTCCCCACAAGCACTCAGTATCAAGTGAGAACAGGGGAATTGACATGAATTATTCAGCATCTTCATTTTTTGAATATTTTCATTACCTTCTTATTCCTTGTATATTAGTGAAACTCTATGTGTAGTTAAAATATTAGTGAATCATTCCTTATATATAAATGTATTATTTTTTTCATTCATAGTGTATTTAAAGATTTCTGTATTTATTTGATTGTTTTGACAAAATAAGTATTTTTAACAAGAAAGCAATTATAATGGCTGCAGTAAGGAAGATTTTTTTGATAAACTCTTAAATCCAGTTTTCATAAATTCCTAACCTACTTAGTTTTGACTATTTTCATTAACTTATTATTCTATACTGAAAGGTATAACTGAAACCTGCAGCATAGAATGAATCAAAAACAAACACTACTCTAAAACACTAGAAATGCAAGTCTTCATGACACAAGTTTCACCAACCAAGTTGGCATCTTCAGATTAAGTAGTCTAATTCCTAACTCACCCCATCTATTCATATCTAACAGGGTACACTTTTTCTTCTAAATACAGTTTTAGACATTTACGATTTTTGACACAAAAACACCTAAGATATAGGATGTAGTTTCAACTCTTAATAACAATATTACATTTAGATATAAACTTGAAAAGCAGGAGTTACCATTCTTAGATGTATTTGTGATAATTTGCTCCATTGTCCAAACAATAAATGGCGGGACTAATTTTTTTATGTCCCTATTTTACACTATTTTATCAAGGACATTTAAAGAGAATCTTCGTGAATCTGACACACTGCAAAATGGCACTGATTCAAAGTTGATTGTTCTTTCTTATGAATTAAGATACACTAACACATTATATAGAATTTTTAAAACAGATATTCGATTTCGGAGATCAGAAAAGTTCAATATAGCTCAGTATGCCTTGGAGAATGTGTAAAATTGTTGTCGGAAGTCTGTAAATAGTAAAGTGTGGCATGAGAACTATCAGCAGCGACCCAGGTCCTACTCCAAATATCCCATTGTTCACCTCTGTGTGAATCAATCTGTTGAAAATTAACGGAAAGTTTTACAAGAGATTGTCTCACCACTTTGTACCTAAAAAATCATTAATATGTGTGTGGAAGTGAAAATAACTAGGCGGGGTTTAGAAATAGGAATTTGTCCACTTATTCCTCTAAACGCCAACTTGGCTGGTGAAACACGTGTTGGGATAAGTGTTGCTATTCTGGTGTTTAGAAGTACTGCTGGTGTTGGATCTAATTATGTTATTTTATTTATTGTAGTTATACTGTGACGTTAGTCTTTTGATTTTCTCTTTTAGTGAATGAGTTTATTTTCAGTAAGTAAAATAGACCTTTTTTTGGTTTGTTATAGGTCTTTCAACAACGAGGACGTAAGTGTTGGATTCTGGTTGGCACCAGTGAATAATGTCCTTCGTGTACATGACGTTAGGTTTGACACCGAATGGACATCAAGAGGCTGCAAAAATAGCAATCTTGTTACCCACAGTATCTCACCTTCTGAAATGGTGAAGCTTTTCAAAAACTTAGTGAATAGTGGACTGATGTGTTTGGAACAAACAATGAAAAGAAAGCATTACTTGTATGATTGGAAAGTTCCTCCCAGTCAATGTTGCAAGACTGGTGATACTGTAATCAAATTAACAGGCAATTGAGGGGAATGAATGTGTCTAGTACGTACGTTTCACATGTAAACAAAGGAAATGTGAGTGGTTATTCAAATTTATTCATTAAAGATGTTTGAATAATTATAATACTAACAACTTTCTTCTTCTTTATAACAGCAACATGTGTGAGCTAAAGATTAACTTTTAAACGTGCGATTCCTAGCACACGTCGTACTATATGCAATAAAAATTGATAGGTGGAATCAAACCAATCTTCAAATAGCGGTTGAGTGCGTAGAACCAATTTATTGGTTGACCTAACCTAACCATCCTTGCCAAACCTATTGAATTACCTCATTCTTCAGAAATAATTTATCAATAGTAAAGGCTAAAGGACAAATTAAATCAATAATGTTGATAATTTTGAACCAAAATATTTTATGAGATCAGAACTACGTAGAGGTTGAATTTTGCTAAAGAAAATATCAAAATGAAATCAGCTGAGTTTAAATTCAGCATGCTTGAAAAACTAGATGATACAATAGGCCAAATCAACACGGATAATAGGCCAAATCAACACGGATAATAGGCCAAATCAACACGGATAATAGGCCAAATCAACACGGATAATCCAGAGTAACAAAAGGTGATTATAATGACCCCATGTATGGCATTGATAGAAAATTGAAACCTAAAATGTCTATAATAAATAAGTATCCCAACAGTGGTCTGTTGCAAAGCTTTGATATTATGATGAATGATAAGTATTTCTCGATACTACTCGAACACAAATAACACAAAATATGGCCACATAAAAAAGTAAATAATTTAGCCGATACATTTTTTATAAAGTTGTGTTCCGATTCTAATAACTGACTTTTTTTGTAATTCATTTCAAATTAATCCATGAGGGCAATATTAAGTTGTAATAAATGCACATCTGTGGAATACATGTTGGAAACAGTCTCTTATGTCTGGTAAACAAATGATAACACTGAATATGCTAATATTTATATTTAAAGTTAAACACAATATGTTGCCAAATTATCTGAGTGATCAATCAACCTGTTTAAAATCTGTTTTTCCATTAATCAGCTGTCGCCCCCATATGAATGACAACTCTCAGAAGTTGAAAAACTTGTGCGAGCTAAGGACTAACGAGGTCTTACCTTTCAACGTGTGATTCCTAACATATTCCACTAGAAATAGAATAGGAAATTTTTTATATCAACAGAGAACATATATGTTGTGACTCGTTGTATAGTTCTGGTCTGATTGCATTTAATAATTTGCCAAGAAAAGCTGTGATTCATTGAATTCATCCAAAAGAAAATGTAGTGAATATATTTCAAATAATAGTCATCAATAATTCGTTTTGTTTTCCAGTTTCTTGTTTTTAAAAATGTGACTTGTCTCTATTTTTATATATTTTTTTGTTTTGTTTTTTATAATACAACCGTACTATGAAGAGCATTATTTGGTTATAAAGAGTAATAATTTAGTTATGAATCAGAATTATCCTCATTGTATAAATGAATATTTTCTTAACCCTGGAAAAAATTAAATTTTTATGGATGGATTCAAAGGAAGATATGAAACTGTGAAAAATTAAAATGATTTAAAAAACTTTTAATTTTATAAAAATTAAATAGCAGTGGAACATATACAGAAAACATAAAATGAAACAACAATATGAATTATATGCTACAAAATTTAATTAATGTGAATAGAAAAATTTCCTTTATTTTAGATATTATCAAACTAACATATCAATCAATTCAGACAAAGTCTACATTATCAATTAGCTAAAGATTGATAATGAAAGGTTTCTCAAAAGTAATCCAAATTATAAAATTAACCTTAATATTCAAGGAATTTGAATGGGAGTCAAATGCAAAACTATTAGCAAAACAAACAGGACAGGTACAAAACTATTTATATCATTGTAGTGAAACAAATTTTCTATACCTAACTAAATGGTAATGTGAAATACTCAACTAATCATTAGAGAATTTCCAATTAAAAAATGAGATATCACAATCGGCAAGATATCTCAAATTTGCATAAATTACCATGGAAATAACTAAAACCTTCAGATCAATACCGCTTCCGAAAAGATCTTGACGGTAAGACTGATCTACTGAAAATAAACTATAAGTACAATGTATTATCACCATTATCCCAGTGGCTTTTTCTTGCCTTCACCTTTTTTACATCCCTATTTCTTGGAGGTGTATTTTCACACTGTATATCTCCCCGTCTTACCTTATCTCTGAAAACAGGGATTTTACTGACGGCATAATCTAACTTTCTTGGTTTATCACTAACTTTGAGCTTTGGTTTCATTGGTTCGTTTCCATTGCAGTTCCTGAGAGGTGACCGTACAACAGTATCCTTCAATTTAACTATTCTAGGGCAAACTACTATATCTTCATCTTCGTATATGAGATTAGTGAGTTTTTTATCTAATTCTTTAACATTTGCGGTAATGTTCACAATAGGTGGGGTTGCCAGGGTAGATTTTGTTTGCTTTTCTGCCAAAATGGGACTTATAGGCCTAACTATATCGGGAGGTGTAACTGGGGCAGATTTGCTTTCATTCTCTGAGTCTATGTTTTCCGGAATGCTTGGATTATTTTCGTGAAAATTATCATCTAGCAATTCACATGTTTCCTCTTCATTCACTTTCTCATAAATGTTTCTGTCGCTCACTGAACTAACACTGCACTCATTTTGGCTATTCTTATCATCCTCAATAGATACCTTACTTTCTTCTTCAAAATCTCCTTTGGTTTCTACCTCGTTCAACCCATCCTCAACTTTTTCTAATATTTGAATAGGTGTTCTATGAAAATCTATGCTGGGTGACCGGGGGTCCATCACACTGATTATAGTTTTATTCTTTATAATGTCATCCAAATTTGTTTCAGTATAATCAATATTAGTCTCAAGCAATCCTATCAGTGACTTTCTTTTATAATTCTCCTGCCTCGGTTTGATGGGACTACTATCAATAAGTTTTGGTGAAAATTTTTTTGCACATTCAGAGCTTGTTTTTTCCAAACCAGATTTAGGCGTGCTGTAGATGGATTGACGAACTTTGTCTAAGTTTTTGTTGTGTAGTTTTTTCGGAAAGTCGCTTTCTTCAGTAGAAATAATTATTGGAGTCCTTGTAAAATCTACTGCAGGGGATCTAGGGTCAATTCCTAATATTATTTTTTCTTTGGGAGTTTGATTGTTGAAAATATTTGAATCTGATTCTGCAAGATTTTCAAGCTTCTCAGAAACTGCTGATAATAGCTGCAACAAATAATGGTATCCACTTGAAAGAAACTCATTATAAGCAAATGAAAGCATAATCACAGGTATTTACAAAAATAAAAGAAAACCAGCTAGAATGGCACAGATATATTTGTATTTTCATAGATGTTTTTTAAATCATTGATAAAAGTATAAAATTTAAATTCCAAACAAAAAAAAATTCATTTTGGTTCTTGGAAACAATAATTATGGCGGTTTCGTTGTCTTAGTAGAGTGTCTTGATTCTGATATTGAGAAAATAAAAATTTGGTGCGATGCAAATGGGCTGATTCTAAATATATCAAAAACAAACCTGGCAACTTTCAAGATGAATTTAGATAATCATCTGATTGATAAGACATTGAGCTTGCTAAAAAACATAGAGAACAAAAATTTAGAACTTCATTCAAAGTAATTTCACAGCCTGGCTGAATATTTCAACAATTACCTTGTGTATTTTATTCATACTTTGCCATTGAGTCATCTTTTTTATGATGACAAAATTTTATGTTCCTTAACACTCATATTTACAAAACTATTTAACTGATGAAGACTCACTTAATTTCAATTTTATAGCATTCAACTATGAAATTGGGTTTTCATTTTCAGCACATTTTTATCTTTGTATTTTTAAAATTTAAGTAGCTTTGATGAAATGCTCATTAGACATTAACTTTATAAAAGGTCGGAATAACTTCCCAAAATAATTAAAAGAATGTGTTTTCTGATATTTCTGTAAAGCACGGTAAAAGGTAAAACTGGAACCGCTAGCATAGAATAAATAAAAATAATAATGGTCTTTATTTTTATCTTGGCGGAGTTTAGCTTACGCTATTCTACCACTCAACCAAGTTATCCATCCGTCTATAACATATCCATAACAAGTACTTTTCCCAATTACCAGAACTGCAAAATCCTTCTTGACACACGTTTCCCAACCAAGTAGACATCTTCAGGTAATGAAGAAAAGTTTTCTTTATCTCTTGAAGACACCAACTCGATTGGTGAAAAGCACATTGAAAAGTGTATTGCAGTTCTGGTGATTGGGAAAAGTACTTGTTTTCGATTGTATAACCTGTTGAATCTGGTCTATTTCCTACTTTAACTAAACTTTGCTCGGAAAACTTTAAATTAAGATCAATCTACGAATCATAATTAGTGATTTTACATGTATAATTCAAAATACTTCTCTGCACATGGATCACTAAACATAATAAGGTAATGTTAGAATATGTTATTCAGGAAATGAAGGAGATTGGATTATGATGCCTCTCTCAACTCAACAATATTCACATGTTCAAATTCTACATAATTACATGATTGGTATACTTAATCTTTACCCGAACTAGTGGTAGATTAGTCCTATCCCTAATTTCACTAATAGTTACCTCCAAGGGAGTTCTCGAAATATATGTACTTGGAGAACGAGGATCTAGCTCGGTATTTACTTTTGTGGGAGTCGTTGGAGGCTGGATTTCTTCTTGTGGTTCACTTTCACAGATCTGTTTTTCTATTTTGCTATTGACTAACCCCATTGTTAATGTTTGTTCACTAAATAATAACCACTTGAATTTATTTGATTTTATTATGAAAGTTAGTTTATTTTTATTATTTTAAAATCCACCTCATTTCTAGCAACTTTTATACAATTGGACCAACGTCTATTGTGTTTATATATGATATTGGATTTATTTCAAACCCAACAACCGTTGAAATTTAAAATTATTGACAGTTGACAGCACTACTTGCCTACGATCATAGAACACCTACTTTGTTGTCATGTTCTGTGCCAACGACTTCAAACGAAATATAATATCACTGAATGCGCCTTATTATCAGATGGCCTCTGCGATGTTTTTCTAAAGAAACTATTTGAGACTTTTGATTACTTGCCTGATCTATCATAGTACTTACATAGATATATGTACCACCACAATAGCTGATGCTTTTCTTTTCAGCAAACCATGTTTTACTAAAAGAACTTTCATTCAAGTGAATTTTATATAGGTACTCGAATTTTAACATTCTTATATTAGTTTCCGTCCATTGATAAACGATAAACCATATGGCTGCTGAGGTCAGGTATAAGTCCCTTGATCGTATTGAACTTATGATTATGGTTTCTTCGAACTGTGAAGAGTCTGTAATCAATTACTGCTAAATGTTTATTTCAATTCTTTAACTCCCAAAAAGTATTCGAACTGACTACGGTTAACCATAGACAACTACAAAACGCTATCGACTTGGTGCCATCTGGCCTAATTCTGAAAAGAAAAATATAACTTAAGTAAGAATAGTTGAACAATTTATTTGAAGTTTCATAATATTTTGGTTCAATAAGTACATCAGTCTTAGATTTGAAAAATCTGCTTGGTATCATAAAACTTCAATATTTTTATATTACAAAATTGAAAATGCCTAATTTTCAGACATGCCGAATAACATATATTTGGCGGTGTCTGAAGGACAAATGGATCTTTACCTTCTTCAATTCCAATTTTTCAGAGGTGTCTCATTTGTCAAAAATGTTGAATCTGATGCTTTCTAGGGATGATTTATATCATCATTGTTGTTGACCAGAAGGTGCAAATCTAAAGTAATTTTTGTATTATATGACAAGCACTTGCTCCTTTGCGGTCCACTAGCTACAAAAACAAACAGTATAAAGGATAACGAAAATGAACAGGGGAAATGAATCATAAATTTGAATATATTACAAACCAAGACAAGATGGCGAGAATAACCAATATAAATTATGTCTCTTGTGAAACCAAATACTCTTCTTTGAGGTAATATATAATAGTTATGTGCATAGAAGATTCATCAGAATGCAAATTTCACAATATTTAGTGAAATTCATTTTTTAAATCAATATAAGTTAGCAGTCTGAGACCAGGAAAACATTGAGTTTTAGAATAAATGAAAATAAATACCCCAGAGTTCATTGGCTGAACTGTAATTTATAGGATACTCACGGATTTTTGCCGGAACGATAGTACATGATGGTCAGAATTCAGAACAATTTTTTTTTAGTCAGATCCACTCTTTTATTGCTTTGTGCCAAAAACTTTTCTCTTTTGGAACAGCAAGAAGAGTAATATTATTAAGAACCTTTTGCTTGGAGAAATTTACAAAAACAGATTAACAAACATTTTGAATATCGAAAGAAAACAAAACATTGTCACAAAATACTATATGGCATATAATATAAATTATGCTATTCTATAGCGCGAACAACATTACCATCTCAAAATCAAATAAAAAATAAAACCAGTGTAGTAAGGAAACAATAACAATATGTGATGAAATGTAAAGAAACCTGCCTGATCATAATCATAGGCATAATTTGTTCAGATGGATATGATTGTTATAAAACTTTGGTGAATGTTTTCTTCACTGCTGGTTGCATTGGTCTGCGCTAAGCTTAAAATAAAGGCAATGACATCAGTGTTTTACTGTCCTTCATTTTGAGTGGTTTACCTTGGTTACATTGCAGAATAGAGAAAAATCCAATATCCTTATGTTCTTACTACGAGTTTATGATGTCAGAAAGTGAGACATATAGGTTTGAAGTTAAAAACAGGATTAGTTATGAAGAAAATTGTATTATATAAAGATATATCACATTACTAACGATATATTCTACAAAGTCTTGATAAAATAAATACTATTCTGGTTTTGAAATTCCACAACTGACTTAGAAACTTCACTTTCAATAACTGTTGTAATGCCAATACTATTACTGATCAATATATTGCTTTGAAAAAATTTCAGACAGGCTACTTAGAAGAGCATTAACAGCATCATTCTGCACATTGGATGATACAATTGTAGATTCTTTTATCTGTTCCATGTGGTCCATTGAAATTTTAATGTCTTTTGCTAAATTATTAATTCCAATGAAATCCCGACCAGATTTGATAATTTTCATTAGTGTGGATTGAAAATTTTCTAAGAACTTAAATAACTGATCATATTCCTCTTGGGTTTTTATTGGTTTAATATTCTTCAGAATGACTTTATCACATTCTGAAGTCAGAAGTTTGGAAAACTTCTCAATTAGACTGTCCATTTGGTAAGCAGTATATAATGTCTTTATAGTTTCCAAATTTTTTTGTATAGTATTCATCTTCACAATTATATTTTCCTTTTTTTCAAATGATTCAATCTCATTATTGATTTCTTGGTAAACTAAATTTCTTTTTTCTATATTTTCATACTGAAGTACCATCTGACCATTCAGGATTTTCGTTTGCTTGTCTATTTCCCTTTCAACGATTTCCTGTTTCACTAAAGCCTGAAGATAATCGTTGTAGGCAATATCACACTCGGTCTCCAAAGTTTGCGACAATGTATGTGTAGCAGATATTGCAGTTTTTATTTTGGGAAGCTCAGCAGTAGTGGATACTGTATCATTCAAGTGAATCCCTTTAGCACCAGGAAACCTTTTAGATGTACTACTTTTAGAGACAAATAAAGATGCATTATGCAAGGGAGTTCGAGCTCGATCATTTCTCTTCCTACCGCTATCCATATCTAATTTTCGTTTACTAAAAAAATTGGTTTTGTATTTAAACTGGCTAGAACCGTTACTGCATATCAAAATAAATCCTTACAGGTTAGCTGTCAACAGTTTACTTCTTCTTCTTAAAAATGGGTTTGAATCAAGGATACTTTTTCCATTGCCCTGATAACCCTCTGTTGAAGCGTGCGAGCCAAGGTTAACGAGACCCTGTCTTTTGTAATGTGATTTTTACAGCGACAGAGTTGAAGGTCTGCCCAAAAATTTCTTTGAGATTCATTTTATTGAGAAATGATTGAAATCTTATAAATATGGAAATCGCTTTAGTAGTAGCAGTTAGAGATTGGAAAGTGCATGTTTGCGAAATCAAAAGCATAATTTAGTGAATCATATTTCGTTAGCAATTTTCGAAAAAGGCTGGAACTCCATCCGAAAATCTGACGATCAGAAAGTTTACTGATTGGTACAAATATGAACTTTTATAAGAATAATTATATTTATTGTGTCATAATATACAAAATCACATACAAAAAGACCATACATTCAATGAAGCCCAAATACAGGTTAAAAACATAATACAAATAAACTGACAGGATTAGATTGCTAATATGTATCGAATTTAGCTGCCCATTTAGGATGGTCACTATATGATATTTTTCTCCAGAGTAGGGATAAATTACAATACTCTGAGGACATATTATTCCGCAGATAAGGTACTGAGTGAGAAAAGGATGTTTTGAAAAATGAGGAAAAATTAAGAGGAATAGAAAATCTATCAATTATTTTCCTCGGTGATCTGTTGTGAATGTCCTCTCTTCGAACTATTTTTGAGGCGAAGTACTTGGGTGGTCCAGTGGCCAAATTTTGTTGACAACACAAGCCGCTTTTCATCCAATTCTAGAGAAAATAAACTTTCGTCTAATTTCCACTAAGATTTTAATTTGTTACGACCAGTTTCGGTTTATTAAACCATTCTCAAGTAAACTGACAATTGGAATTTAATCAGTTATTCATATGTTATTTCCGAACTTACCCACACCGATATGAAACTCCTTAAACATATAAAATCATTTTTACATGTATATGGTCAAATACAGTTCAATGAGATTTACCAATTGATGTATGTCCGTTTCATTCATTGACATACATTGTTTATAAAGAAGAAGAAAATACAAAAATCAATGAAAGGGCGAAGTTCAGCCGAGGCTGTTTTACAACTTAACCTGGTCACAGAAATAGTTCACTTCTTGAATTAACATAGATATTCAAACTACATACAAAATGAAAGAGAATATATTGGTTTTCCTGAAAACAGGGATAGATTCAACTCAGGGTTGAGATGAAAAACACTTTTAGCTGACACTTCACTCTTTCGTCACAAGGTTTACTTCAATTGACGTTAATATAACATGTCTAATATCATTACGATCTGAAAGATGAATAAATACTAGTACTACTAAATAAGATATCCTTATCTCTTGCGATGAATAGAGTCGATTATTAATATTTTGTTATCCATTTGTAACTTTTTTTCTCTATTCATCAAGGTCATAGCGAAGTGGAAGTTTTCTATTGAAAATAGTTTTTGCAACACTGGACAAGTAACCACCAGTGGCGGAGGAATTAACGAGATAATAAATAAAAGAAATAATGAAAAGTTATAGTTAATTTTTTTGAAATCCCTATTTCTAACTTGTGATAGTATATTTTTAATGAATGGGAGTTTACTTTGAGCATGGGAAAGTTTTGTTCATTAATTTATACCGTAAGTGTATTGCATACAGAAACGCTTTACAATCAAGACCCTCTTTTCTTGAGGAAGTGAAAGTCTGCATATCCACTAGCACGAGTTTTCTTCAAGTTTAAAAAAATGTCTGGAGTGAAACGTGTCACATTATTGCTGACTAGTAAATTATTGCTAGTGTTGTGCTTTTTGAAAACCTCATCACTGCAACAAGCTCCTATAACAGTACCATGGTATGAAAATCTGCCAGCTGTTGCAATGGACTATAAAGTACATATAGATCCTGGTAAAGAGGACTGCTATTTTCAATATGTTAACCCAGGGGCAACCTTCTATGTGAGCTTTCAAGTTGTTAGGGGTGGTGATGGAATGGCAGGGTTTGCAGTAAGACATCCTTCGGGTCAAATTGTCCATCCTTACCAGTGGAAGCCTAATAGTGAATATCAGGATCAAAACTCTATGGGCGGATACTATTCGGCTTGTATAGATAACCAGTTTTCTAGATATGCAGCAAAATTAGTGAATATTTACATTACTGTCGTTCGATATGATATGTGGGACACATTTACCAAGGAAATTGAAGAGGTAAACATGAATATGGAGAACTTCACCACTTCGATTGTGGGAGTTGAAAGGAATATCAATGAAATGCTTCAGTATCAGCACCATTCGAGAGGAAGAGAAGCTTGGGATTATAATTTGTTGCAAGATAATAACTCATATGTTGTACGTTGGTCACTTATTCAGATTATTATTATAATTGCCACAACAGCTGTTCAGGTTTATTTTGTTCGTAAATTGTTTGATATTAAAAGTGGGGGAGGATCAGGAAAGTCAAGAATATAAGTTTCTTATAACTGTAGTTAAGACAATTAATTTAACCATTTCCATAATTTCAAAAACAACAATAGTATTCTTACTTCCAGTTTAAACTTTTGAGTATAATTTTGCAATGTAATTAATGTAGTATTTACAAAGAAGTACAATCCATGTCCTTCATCTATATTTATTATTTAAACATGAAACACATTCCGATGCATTTTTTGTTTTCTGTGAAAATTATAGCTATAATTTGTAGAAAAAAATGAAAAATGAGAACTAAAACTTGTTATTTTCATAAACTACAACTCACGATTTGAGTTCTAGTTTATGAAATTACTATGGATCTTCATCAAGTAACGGCCCAATCATTAGAAAATAAAACTTGCTATGTTTCAATAGGTATCAATTGTATTTGTAACTAGTGTTGCTGCGGTTTCTTTCTACGGGGATATTTTTGAACAGATACAACTATTGTATTCGTTTGAAAATGTCCTTGTAGGATGAAACTGCGGTAACATGAGTTACTATTACAAGTGGTATAAAAACATAGGAAGTTTTAATTCTCATTTTTCATGTTGATCTCCATTTATTGAAAATGATGAAAGCTGTCTGTTGACTCTCTTACTCTTGATGCGCAAATTACACGAGAGGCTGTTGATAAAAAAACTTTTGTGAGATGTTGAATTTATATCTATATTTTCGTATACTGTCATATAAAATGAATTTGAGATTTTTTTTAAAGTTTTATATTTGATAGGATGTTATATTCTAGTTATATTTTCTAAAATATTAACTTTGTTACATAAGTATGGATGTAACCAGACTGCTCTTGAACGATGAAAAGACTTACTTGTAGGAATATTTCTTCTTCTCAAGTTGATGGAAGTCCTTTTATACATGTTATCATGATGTAGAGATAGTTATGAGTCACCACTGAAAACGTTTTGTGGTACGATCTGTCTTATTAATTAAAAAGTGTTGAATATTGTGAAATAGCAATTTTATAAAATTTTACTTTATTTTTATAATTCTATTTCAATTTGAAAAAAAATTATACCTATATATAATTCAGTATTTTATTTCATCTTATTTTTTATTTTCGTATTTATTCAAGCTTGTGGATTTGAAATTAATTCATGTTTCATATACTTTATTCAGTGAGTATAGTTATTATATGGTCATCTTGGATTTCCAAAGAACAAATGATTGCATTATTGATTTAAAGAATATTATTTTTAGCATATCTCATATTACTTAATCATCGTTTTACAGGGTTTAAGGAGCGGGGATATGGTGAATAGTCACTGAAAATGAGACTCATACTACCATTAACCATAAATCCTTTTATAAGATGCAAGGACAGAATATTGTAGGAATAATTACCAAGTAGACTGTTAGCTGAATGTATGTATACAAATATGCTAAACAGCCAAATAGTGTGGGAATAGAAAATGAAATTGAGGTGAAAAAACATAGAAAAAACATAGGGATATTGCTCAGTTTAGAATGAATAAAAAGCGATATTATTTGTGAATATTCAACCACTTTTGTTTTTAAAATGACACATTACAATTCCGAGAAAAAATACAATCTTTAAATCTAGTATCTAAGATATATTCAGTATAAAAATTAAAATGTATAATTCATGATCTGAGTGGATCATTCAATATTGTTGAATGCAAAACTATCTCTGATGAACTGGAACACCAGAAATGTTTACAATTGTTGAATGAAAAATGTAAAACAAGCCATCACAAAAGCACTTTCTATGCAAATTAACTTTTGTACCATTGATATTAATTGTGTCAATGGTATGACCTGTACTCGAAAATTGACATTGATATATTTGCAGATGACTGAAATTTTTAGTAAACAAAGTCGATCAACTATTACTGAAATAAACAGAGAAAAATACTGATTTTTTTGTCTCGAAACATATCCATTATTTGAAAAATAAAACGCGAACAACGACCCTTGAAAATAGAAACTTGTGCGAGCCAAGGATTGACGAGGTCTTACCTTTCAACGTGCGATTCCTAGCACGATTCAGTTTGTATACCACAACCATCATAATGGAAATGAAACAAATAATATACAAAGGAAAGCTACACAACAGGTTTTTCCAAAAAATAATTATTGATTTGCGTTTTTCCCAAAAACTAATAATGCCTAAACATTCCTTTTCAATAAGTTGAAGGTATTGCTCTCGAAAGTGAAAACAGTTTCAAATTACGAAGTACCTACTCATAAAATTAATGGCGAAGAGTTTTAGCAATCATAACTATAATTTCCTTCTAGTTCTTCACTTCAAAATCAAAACTAACATGTTCAACACAACAAAATTTAATCCGAACTTTCATGTTTCCATATGTTCAAGTAACCCTTCAGTTGATAAATATAGCCACATGACATAGCAAAGACTGTATACCTCATAAAAACACATGCTTACATTTTTCAGGACTGTTATTATAACTGGTTGAACTCAAACGCTGCATTCATTACCCTGTCCAATACCACGGTTGAGATAAAAACAGCTGACTATCAATTTTTACAAGTGCAATGTTTTCAGGCTCTGGTTTCATTCAAATAGGGTTGCTGGTATGATACGTTTTTAGTTAACTTTTTTTACAAAATTTCAACTCTATTGCTGTCTTGAGGCAATGAAACAATAAAAGTTTGCATTGTTTTATACTACGTCTTAATATTTCAACTCTTGATTTGTTATTGAGTAACACTATTATGCACAGTTCCTGAAACTACACCTTAAAGTTCAATACGGTTTTCCAGGAATTTCAGTTTTAACAATCTGAAAAATAAATGTAGATCTGTTTTAAGAAAAATCTGTTTAAAATCTGCTTTTCCGTTGACCAGCTGTTGCTGGTCAACGGAAACTTGCTGCTCGAGTCGAAACTTGTGCGTTGTGTGAAAATCTTCACAAATGTAATAAAAAGCAAATTGTAAAGTTCACCCTACTATGTAAACCTTTGAAGAGAGTAATTATTTACTAACTTGATGTATTAAGTGATTTGAAAAAAACAACTTTCACTAAACATTCTGAGAATGGCTAGCATTTCAGAAAGATTATTTCCGTTCTCAAAATTTAAGTTATTGATGAAAAACTCTTCGATGGAATACGAGACTGTTCAAAAAACAAGGTTGATGTCCAAATTTTGCAGCCTATGTACATTCGATTAGCGATTTTTTTTAATTTTTCATGTTGATACACTCGCCTCGAACCACCACGACGTACCAAAAAGTGCCCATCAGAACTGCTTCAAGGATTGGAAAAAACGCTCAGGAGGACTACTTTGAAGGAAAAAAAATAGAAATTGACGAAGAATAAACTTTCATATGTCATAAATGAAAATTCACCTCATAATTTGAACAGACCTCGTTTATATGATTGTCTTTTCATCATTGTTAAAAGATTATTCCTACGTGAACTATTCAATTTACCCTCAATCATACTTGAGCACATTCTCTGTTGATCTGGATCTATTTATTTTTTAGATTAATTAAGGAAAGAAGCTTGACAGCTTACAAACATGTAGCAATAATGACTCCTGCACAAAAAATTTCTTTCAAAGGCCCCAATAGATTGTCAATCAATGTATGTAAATCAGAGTAAAAAATACATCCTCAGTCGAACATGCAAGACAAAACATGATAACAAAAAACATTTAAACGAATTGTATGGAATAAATATTTAGAAAAGATCAACTATTGTTGAACGTCAAGTTTTATAAAAACATCATAATACTTGATATAAGTATATTTGTGATAAAACTGAATAACTCTTTGAAAATAACAAATCACAAAGAAGGCAGGCTGCTTTTGTTCCACCCATTCTAGAATATTCACTATACAATCAATCATCATCATCATCAGATCCTTTTTTCACTTCCGTTTCTGTAGATTCCTGCTTATAGTGTCTATACTCAGGCTTCAATTCCCACATGTTTTTGTGAGGATTTTTCAAGTTATAGTTACACACTTCCTTCAAAATTTCTTTTAGATATGTAATGGGTTGTTTGGTAATTTTCACTAAATCTTTGATGTTGTAATACTGATGTTTCTCAAATGCAGCAAACAGCATTTCAAGAACAGAATCCTTGTCATCACGAGCCTTCTTGCCCTCGGCTTTTTTACGCTCCATGTACTCAATCTGAAAAAGAAATTAGAGATATAATTAATAGTAGTAGAAGTAGAACAGAGAGAGAGAGAGAGAATATGCTTTATTGTATACATGTGTGGTCATTGTTTATCACAACTATGAATGTTTAAAAAATATGAAAATTTAGTATATTTTTTACTTTGCTACCTACACCAAGACTTAAATCGTCAGGCGTACATTCAAAAGTAAACAGATTAGTTTTTTAACATTTGGAAATTTTGGTGTTATCTTCATATACCATTTTATTTAAATTTGGAAGTTGTAACTGTGTCAGATAATTGATATGCAAATAATGTACACCTGATACGTATAGTTGTCAAATCATCAATAAACAATAAAAAAGAACTGGACTCGAAAGAAGACTCAGTAGTCTTGACAATTTGATTCATATTCAATAAATAGAGCTGAATGTTTGTAGTACATATACTTAGTAGGACTGAATACGTAAGTTCTCTAAAACTTTAGTAGTCAATGAAAAATAAAACTAGAACCTCTGGCATGGAATGCCAAAACAAACACTGCTTTCAAATATGAAAACTGCAACACTCTTCTCGAAACGTGTTTCTCCAACCAACTTGGCATCTTCAGGAGATGTAGTAGACTCAACTTCTAATTCTAAACCTATATTATATCTATATCTAACACAACACACTTCAAATTTTACTTTCAGGCACACATCAATGTTTTTGGGTAGAAATTCAAAGGAAAGTTTCTAGTGGAATTCCTCACTAATTTTCAATAACTAATTTCTATAGAAAATCATAAATGTGTACCTAAAAGTGAAAGTACACTCTGTTGAATATAAACCAGGTTCAAAGTTAGGAATTAGTCTACTTCATCTCTTAAGGATGTCATCTTGTTTGTTGAAATTCACACCAATAAAAGTGTTGCAGTTGTGGTGATAGGACATTGTAGTTAAAATTCTGGAGCAGTATTCTGAGAGCAATGCAATTAAACAACAGTAAATGAATGGCGAAAAGAAATTCTATACTTACATTATTCTTATGATCAGACACTGGTTTATAACTCTGAACAACTCTGTCCAGCTGCTTCACTTGTCTGGTTGGTACAGATGCTTTACGTATTGATTCAAGTTTCAGTTTCATATAACAAGTATCTGCATATGGTCTACACTCTAGTTTTTGAACTATTTTACCCTCCAAATATAATTTCTCTGTCTCAGGTACTACAGGATCGACAACTGTTGCTGAAAAAGGTAAAACAATTTTCTATAGAATTTTTTTATGGCTATACTGTGGGTCAAAAAACTGGCGCAACGAAAATTTTGTAACTTCATAACTTTTGATGAATGCGTTGAATTGTTTTCATTTTATAAAATTGTTGACACTGTCACATAACTTGCAAGTGCCATTATGTTGGTGGTGTGGTCTCTTTTTCTCAACACGTTGCCTGCAAAATTCACCACAACACTGATATAACAAGGCACTCCACGGTGTGTCATATTGACAATTAATTATTAAATACAATACAATACAGAAATCAATGTATTGGAATTCCTAGGTTAAAATTTAGGAAGCTTTCAATAGTAACAAAATTTTGGTTGCCCTAGTTTGTTGAGCATCAGTGTATTTGTTGAGAACTTCCAATACAATATACAATACAATGATTACTTACGTACAGCGTGAGAAAACACTCCCAAAGTTTGTTGAGTTACTGTTGAGACATCTAATCGGTGATCTTTAGGGATGCTTTCTTGTCCAGGTTCATTCAAATTAAGAATTGCCGTGGAAAGAGTTAAGGCAACCTGCGCCTTTTGTCCTGATGGTCTAGAACAAAATTGATATACTTAATAATTTTATTTTGTTGAAATAATTCATGAAAGTTAGGGCTATTTCTATTATATGTATATCTTACTTTGTAATTTTCAATTTTCCTACTTCCATTTCTCCAGGAGCTTTCTCCCATCGTTCTGCAACATATTTAGGAACCTTAACCAACCAAACTCCACGATTAGCGTTTGATAAATCTAAATCTCGATCAATATGAGTGTCTTTAGACATTTTAATTCAAACTCGAAGTTGATATGGAATACTGCAGTTCAATATTGTCAGTAAACGAATTGGAAATATAAAGTTAATTTAAACATATGCAAAGGTTATGTTTTATTTACGTCAACAACGACAGTGTCGATAATTAAGGATTTTCAATTATGTCCAAATTAAATAGTGACCATCCGAAGTTCATACTTGTCATTTTCTTCTTCTTATTTGTGACATTATTCTATGACGCATGCGCAGTTTTCTATTTCTACTATACACATACAGGATTGCCACTGCTATTACTACTGTAATAAATCTATTACACCAATGCGCGGTTTACTACATTTTCATTATTTATTCATTCGGATTATTTTGTTAGTGTTTACGATTGCCAGTGTCATAAAAATGTATGGAAGGTAGAGGTGAATGATTATGGGTAGAGGTAAGGAGGATGCTTGAAAAAGTGTCCAACTTTCAACAGGGCATGATATGAATCGAGCAGTTGCTAATGACTAGAGTAGTTAATAGCAATGTGCCGAGTACGGTTTGACTCAAGTCAGACTCGATTCCTGCTTTAGAACTCACCTACTCGAATACCAATTCATTTTGATTCGAGTGCGCCCGACTCGATTCCGGTACTCGAGTCAAGAAGAATCGATTCGTACTCGCAACTCGATTCTATTTATGCGAGTCCAACTGACTCGATTCTCGTATTCGAATTTAGTCAACTCGCTGGTACAAGCGTTGCCAACCGTACTATTTAAATCGTATTTATACGACCTTTTTGGCTTTGGTACGATGTACAGTCGCCAGCACGTCATTCTATACAAATCTGTCAAATTTCTGTAATCGATTTCGAACTTCATAATGAAATAATAAGGTTGGTTTCCGTTTGGTTTAGAGTTTGTGGTAACTTGTTGGGCTGCCCACCGTACGATCGTATATTCCTAATCGTAGGCGAAATATATGACCTTTTCAAATATTATGTTCTATTTTTTTTTGTTCATCTCCATAGAACTCCATTACTCTATGTTTTTATTCAATGTCACACGAGTCCAGCCGGACTGGAGTCAATATTCGAATACCAAACATAGAATTCGAGTCTGGTCTCGAATCAGGGAATCGAGTCATGATTCGAATACCGTATAAACTGACTCGAGTCGACTCGATCCATCAAAACAGCGACTCGGTACATCACTTGTAGTTAGCGGCAGTGTAATAAACAAGACCTCACATGTTTACGTGGCCCAAGCTAATTCCGTCAATATTACCTAAAATTATTGCTGTGATAAATTTAACCTGTTGCTACTGTAGTGTCACCCTTATTTAGCACATTTTAACGGAAACTGATACTTCTTCACACACAGAGACGGTTCTCCTTAACCCCTACCCTCTCTACAAAAATGAAACTATTTGAATTCTGAACAGACACTACTTGAGATATGACAACTTCTTCAGTCGTTGATGAATGACGGCTTTTTTAAAGTCCTCACAGAAAATCTATGAAATTGATTGATTGTTGATTCAAATGTCTTGCGGAAATTTATGTTACTACTTACTTGTCCATTATTTATAATTACCTACTCATTAAAAAAATCTGAAGTGGTATTGTGATCATTTTAGCAAGTTGTGCCCCAGATCACAACATTGACGACGACAGTGACTATAGATTCATAGAACCTCTTTTCTATTCGTCGACTGTCACTGTTACATCATTTAAAAAAACCACTGCCCCCAGGTGGCAATGCAAAACTCTGGGAAAGCAAAGATATGTCAGCTACGGTGAAAGATTTAACGAAGAGAAAAGTGTTCATGTTTGTTCCGGTTCTAACATCCGAAACTGTTTAGAAACTGTGCAAGACATGATGCGTACAAACAAAAAATCTCATAGTCCGAAATATTATCGGACACTTATTTAAACCAGAACGTTTTTGAGGAGACCACTGGGCCACCTATCGTATATATGGTATATATGAAGAGATGAAGACGAGAAAATACTAATGATCATGTTCATTTTGTTATGTAGCGTATCCTTATAGTCAGTTCAGATGTTATCTACCCTCAATCATCAATTATTCAAATCACACTGGAAGTTTTTTTTTCAATCTTCCTAACAATAATTTTCCATTTTTATGTTAGCTTTGGATCACAGAGAAAACTGTACATGCACACATTTACCTACTGATACATGATTATCACAATGGTTCATCGAACTCTTGGAATTTCCTAGTTATTATAGAGAGCTGACTCTTACATTGCTGTATAAAAATATTGAAATATATGTAGCAACAAATATTTGTAAACCAACCTTCAGATTGGTAGTAATCAGTGTTTTCTCATTTTGCTAAGAATTCGATAGGATACAAAACATATACTGAAGAAGAGGAGGAAACATAATTGAAACCTAAAAATGATAGGATTAACGAGGAGAAAAGAAATAAAGAACTATCTTAAGAATAGTCCAGTCAAAAGAAACACCAGAAATAATTCCAAATAAACTTATTGTGAATTTTGATAATTGCTATTATTTTGTTTTCGTTTGATTCTTCTCTATTTGGAAGTTTTTATTGATATTTCACCATTGTAGTCATATATTGGAATTTCTGAGAAATGAAATACTGAATAAATATATCATATCCGATATCTTACGGAAGCGTAATAATACACTCAACTGAATTTACTTATAAACTGTGAATTCACAGTTAAAACAGTGAATTCACATATATAACTGAAAATTGAAAAACTGTAGACTTTGTACAAGTTTGACAGCATGCTACATTAATTACAAATCTCTTCAGTATATGATTGTTAATGAAACAAAAAAACTCATTTGAAACCACTTTAACTGCATAACATCCGGAGGAGATCTTCCTCTTCAGTTGTTTAAGGCGTTCATCAAATTTCAGGTTTTTCATAAAATTTCAGGTGTTTATCAATGAATACACCGAGAAACTTTGTGTTTAATTTATTTTTTAATATGGCAGCGTCTATTGAAATTTCATCAAACGAACATTTGAATGATATTATATTCGTTTTGAATGCATTGAGAGAGAGAGAGAGTAAATTTGCATCGCACCAGCTCTTCACCTTCTTCAAGTCGGATGCTATTATTTTTTTTAGCACCACAATATTTCTTTCCACAATATTGTAGTATCATACGCAAATAGAGTCAAACTACCTAGCAGGTATATTAATCATACATATGTCATTCATATATAACAGAAACAGAATAGGGCCTTACACAGAACCCTGTGGTACACCAGATTCAATGGCCCTGTTCTCCGAGAGTTCCGTTGTCCTCACCATTTGACTCCGACCTGAAAGTTACGATTCGAACCAAGTCTTCCTTACACCTCTACATCCATATTCATGAAGTTGTTTTAATAAAATTTTATGATTGACTAAAGACAACGATGTGTGTTCGCGCTGAATGGGCTCTGGAGCAGTTGGCACCTGCCCCTATTTTTCATCAAAAAATCGTCTTCAGCGATGATGCCCATTTTTGGAAGAATGGGTACGTGAACAAACAAAATTGTCGAATTTGGTACGATTCCAATCCACATGAAATCCAAAAGCGTCCAATGCATCCTGAAAAAGTTACTGTTCGGTGTGGATTTTGGGGTGGCGATGGCGAAGTAATCGGTCCATATTTCTTCGAGAACGACGTTGTCTAGGCCATAACTGTCAAGGGCGAGCTCTATGGGTCGATGATTACCAACTTATTTTGGCCTGAATTGGATGATATGGACATCAACGAAATGTGGTTTCCACAGGAAGGCGCTACATGCTAAAAAGCTCATGTCACATTGTATATTCTGCACGAGCGATTAGATATCATGGTCATTTCACCTGGAGGTGTTGTGGAGGTGGAGGTGGAGGTCCTCGAAGCCAACATAACCCAGGCCATCGGTCAAATTCAGCCTGATTTATGCGCCAGTCATGGAAAATGTCATGTTATATTCCACACATAATAGCATCAATTGGTCTTTGAAATGAATAAAGAATGTTTCATACGCACTTTGTTTGAACAAAATAAAGTTGAGTTCTGAGTTCATTTCATGAGTTTTTCAAATTCAATTTGACGATGGCGGCATCATTACTGGTAGGACCGAAGCAGAACATCATGAAAATCTCTACAAGGTACTATAGCACATTCAAGAATTCGGATTTCGTTTATGGAGGTTAAACTGGGCATGTAATAAATCTCATTTTGAGAGAATACATACATAAAGGAAGAAGCACATATTTGTAAACCAAAATGGTTCCTGATTTACCTTACAGTGAGATTTTTTAGTGAAAGTTGTTTTGACATTTTTCAAACTTTGATGAGGTTTGACAACTCTTCAGATGGTCGGGTTGTTCATTGTACGACATAAAGCGTATTGGATTTGGACATTTTTTGAATATCTTAACCATGGAAAATGTATATTTGATTTTTTGGGCTGTTTTAGCAGCGAAAATCGCCTAATGACATCACTTTTGAAACAATCTGATATGAAGGGTTATTTTCAGCTAAGAAAAAATATGTAGGTACATCTAGCTGTTACTATTGATTTTATTCCAACAAGTTGGATATATATTATTTAATAAGTAAACATTCAAAATTCTTCTAAAAAGCAGCATTTCTTTTCAATAAAAAACCATCCCTTATGAATAATCAATCATAAAACTCTGTCATTCCAAATGTGCCATCCGTTCACCACCACAATATTATCCTCATCATTGACAACAAAATACTGTCTAAACGACTTACAAACCTCTTAGTTTCTCCTCAAAAGAACTCAAATGCAAAGAAAACCTATTTTGAGTCCTCTCGAAGACGTATGACTTGCGTAAAAATTCGTGAAAGAAATATTCGACACACACACACATTGCAAATTTTCGATCATTCAGTGGGTATTCTACAAAAAGTGCTTTAATAACGGGCTTCGAAATGTCTCCGAGTTTTTTGGGTCCTTTTGGCGTTTTTTTGATTGATGACTCGCAAGAGAAGCTGTGTTTTGTAGGAGGATTGAGCCTGTGTGTTTAAGTGACAGATGTGTATAAATGGAGAATCAAATACTAATTCTATTGTTGAAATGACTTTTCCTTGTACAGGGTTTGTCGAAAATTCTGGGACAAGTTATTGTTTGAGTGGTAACAATTCGAAAGAGCACGTAATTTCATAGTGCTTTAGAAATAATAATAGTTTTTCATTTCCAAACTTGAAGTGTGTACCTACAGATAATTTCATTTATCTCAAATGAACTCAGCTCATGTCTTGAAAATAAATAGAGGAAACCAACTAAAATTAAAAGATCTATTTGTGCGTGGGCGTTTCTATATTTTTCTTTGTTTATATGTATTTATACCTATAATTGAATAAGACGAAAAGTTGTACTGGGTAATCATTATCTTTTGAAAGAGTGTTCTGTTATGTATGTATAAATACATTTATTCATATACATATACATACACACATATATAGATATATACACTAACATACACCTTTTGAAAATCTCCATCGGAGGAAAAATTGTAACATTAGCAGACGTGAAGATTTGACAGTGCTGAAGAAAAATTTGAGATTTTGCGATCATTATGAACCTTTTAGCAGCAAATTTCTTTCAATGTATTTCGAGAAAACTCACTTTGTTCCAGTTTGTTGTAATACAATGGGGTCTTTCAGAATATAATAACTAAAAAGTCAAATCTGAAAACCGTGACATCGATATCATTCTACAGGTTACCTAAAATAGCAGATTTACGGTTTAATAAAAAAGTATATAAACTTACCTAGAGAACAAATTGAAATATTTAGGATTACTCTATGTAACTATGCCCCAGTTCAATTTCACTTGTCCTATGGAATTATTGGATGAGGTGGAGTGACAAATTTGAAGCGTCTAGAAATTATACAGAAATAAATCATTAACATTGTTCTTGAAAACGTACAAGATATCCGTTAAATGATATCTATAAAAATCCAAAATACTAGATATCAGACAACTCTTTAGTCAGTCTATTCTGATTGACGTCTACAGAGAAAAAGTTAAATATTCCCCAATAGAACATGAACACAATACAAGAAAAGAAGTAAATTTTCTACATATTCCAACTAGTTCAAAACATACTATATTGCGAAATGTTCACTAAAAAGATTTACAAAAACGCATCACGTGTTTCGTCATACAATGACTTGTTCAAGCGTGTCTTTACACATCTTATTGGATACTATGTAGTTTCTTATCTATTTATAGATGTTCCTTCAGTTTAGCCCGTTTATTTTTATTATGTGCAGTTCTGAAATGTTTTCTAATTCTGGCGACAGTTTCCAGTTTTTGAAATTGGTTCAGTCAGACATTGCGTTTGAAAAATATTTTGTATTTCTCACTTTACAGTGAGCACCATTCTCCAAGAGTCTCTGATACTGTATGAGGATTTTTCATCATATATGATTTCATGTTTTTTATCAAATTGAAAGAGTATATTTTCAGGAGAGATTTAACAAATTTCTATCAATATACTAAAGCACATATATGTGCTTCGAAGTACGTTGCAACGATTGATAAGTGATAAAAGGTCTTTTTTACTAGTTTAATTCGGTGTAAACTTCTGAGTTCTCTTCATGATGCTCCTGTTGCGAATCCGCCATTTTATGTAATTCATCTGGATCAACTTCTTTCTCCAAGGAATGTGTTTTTATGAATAAATATACGGTAGTTATCCTCTTACTCTCTACAATAGCACTTTTTAATCATTATTCAACTTTCTCTTATAGTTTTGATAAAATTACGAATGTATAGCTCAAATATACATTACACATGTTTGGTACAACCTTCCTTCTCTCTAACAATCTTCTGGATTGTCTCATCAACATAAATGCTGAATATCTTCCTAGTAACGATATTTAAAATGTTCTTACTAATTGCAGGTTTTTCCGGGTTTTCCTGCAGCTGAAAAAGCAAATGCGTCACTGGAATTGATGAAGTCGACCCGGAGCGCCAATAATAATAATAAGCAGGGATGGCCACTAACACCCTTGGCCTTTGGTGAGTTGCGACACCACTTACCCGAGCAACTGGTGCAAAATCGGACCGGCAGCCCAGGCGCACCCGGGAAGGAGAACTCTATT